>WWET01000767.1:263607-275472 GCA_011038615.1 Limnodynastes dumerilii | reverse complement strand
TGCTATTGATTAGCCCCCCCCCCCTTTAAAAAAAATGATGTTCATTGTGAATTTTTTTTTTGCAAAAATAGAAAAAAACCAAGAGACCCAAATAAATGCTCCATAAAAATCATCTCATTCATTTCCTCTCAGTTTTAATTGGCAAGCACTTTGGAGCGTTGGCACAGTGAGGGATTCATAGAGCTATGTACTGTGACCCATTTTCAGTAAATCCATAATTGCAAAAAAAAAAAACTTCAAAGAGAAGAAGACAAAAGAAATATTGTGGGAAGCTGAAGACGAGGAAATAGGCTGCAAATCTGTGTCTTGGGCGAATGCTTCTTGGGTACAAACGCTCGTTATTGGGGCACAGGACATCGGATCATTCATCTGTTGAATGCCATGCAGAGCTGCCATGTATAGTGCTATAAGAGAGATAGGCACACCCTGGGGTGGGTTTTGTGCACTGCTACAAACTGCATTTTCGACATACACACAGCCGACAGCTATATTTTAGAAAATGGCTCCATTCTGAAAATCAAAACCTGCCGCCAGACCTGATGGTTCTCAGCGCTCCAATGATCGGAAAGGTTAGTGCGGGGAGGGGTGTAGTGTAGCAGGGTAGTTTTAGGTTTAGGCTGCAGGGAGGGAATGGATGGGAAAAGGTGAGACTTAGGGTTAGGCTGTGGGGGGTGGGGGAGAAGGGGAGACTTGGGGTTATGCTGTGGGGATAAGAGTTTCAGGTTTTGGATGTGGGGAAAGAGGGTTAGGGTTAGGCTGCAGGGAAAAGAGTCATAGGGTTAGGGTGTGGGGAAGGGAGTCTTAGGGTCAGGCTGTTGGGAGGGGAATCTTAGGATTAGGCTGCAGGGAGGGGAGTATTAGGGTTAGGCTGCGGAGAGGAGAGTCTAAGGATCAGGCTGCCGGTAAGGGAGGGTTAATGTTATGGTAATGGAAAGGGAGGATTAGGGTAAGAATTAGGATAAGGGCTGGAGGGTACATTGATACTTACCATTGGGCGTAGAGTCCTAGTTCCAGGGATGACCGATTGCTTCTCCTCCTCGAGGCAGAAGCAATCTATGTGGGACACATTTCTACTTATCCTGGAATGAAAAAGGGACGATCGTACCGCCGACCCACAACCCCCACGATATACCCTTCAGGTCTGCATTGGCTATGGTTGTTGGCCCATTGATTCTGAGCATTGCAAAATGATGCCCAACAGGCTTCTTATTGGTCCAATGCAGGGTGAATTAGCTTATAATTTGCTCCACCTTAGTGCATTATAAATAAACTTGTGTTATCTCAACTGTATTTGGGTCTTGGAGGTCATTCATTAGGATAAAGCACATGTTGCCACTAATACTGTGCTTCTGACAGCTGTTGACTTAACAATCAGTCATATAGAGAAAAAAAAACGGTTACACTCTCCGCAACAAAACTGAATTTTAAATACTTACCGCTTGATACTTTTTTTTAATGAATGGGTAAATATGCCGTTCGGCATACTTCACCCATTCACTTTCGCAATAAGCAATATCCCTCCGACGCTGCTATCGCCGGACCTAGAAATTATCTCTGCAGGTTAACTGACTATTTTCTGACCATCGCTGTCACATATCTCCATTACCTCTATTCCTTATCCCCTGATGTATGGATATATTTGAACTGGTTTAATAGCAATTAAGACTGTAGACTGAAGCGATTCACGTTTTATTAAATAGGGTAAAAACTGGTATAAAAAAGCATGAATCTCCGGGTTCGTCAACCCGGGTTATTGACTTGTTTTTAACAAAAACCCCTGTTGTGTCCAGCAGGGGAGACCCAGGAAATTGTGGGTCTTGGGTCTGCCCTGACATTGTGAAGGGGCTGCACGCTGATCCCAGGGAGGGACTTGTTTACTGTTGCATAGCAACAGTAATAAATCCCTCCAATCGGGTGAATTACTTGAGACCCAGGTTGAAAAACACGGGTTAGCACCTTTCACATCGACACCAGAAACTGGAAAACCCCTTCTTTATCAGACTTGGGTCCAGGACCCCGGTATTTTTCAGATCATCACCAAAAACCCGGGTTTCCAGGTTTTTGGCCAAAAACCCGGGTTTTTAGTGGCAATCTGAAAGGGTTATAAGTTCCCATTATGACAGAGAATCCACCCGTCTGATGTAATGACCTTGACTTTCTCTTCATGCCATTCGGATAAACATGATTTGCATAATAGCTGCTTTCAAAATAAGTAATAAACCAGTTACTTCCTAATCTAATAAATGTTATACATGTTACAATTCTCCCTTTCTTTGGTATGTGCATTCACATTAATATTGGCACAACCCACAAAATTGTTGCCGAAAGTCTAGACAACTGTAGTGAATGCTGCTACCTCCTAGTCCTGAATCTAGATCATCAGCTATATTTTTAACTGATACTTACAGAAAAAAAAATATTTGATGGCAATGTTTTCTTATAGCTGCACAATGTAAATATTTAACTAATGTTTTTGTGTAAGTGCAAACAGACTAAATGACTGGGCTCTGGAAGGCAATAACACCTGGGGCTGGATCCTGACATAAGAAGGAGCTTGAAATTAAGAGAAGAAGGTTACACCTGGGCAAAACCATGTTGATTTTAGGGGGAGTCAAGTTAGTTGTATTCTTTGCATGCAGGGATATATCTTTGAATTGCTTACTGCACACAGATACTGAACAGCTTTACAATCACACTTTTATTTAGACTTGGTCCGGGAAACGCCCCTTCTCAACTCTAATACTATTTGCAACAGATGAAATATGACTCCCCTGCAATCAACATGTTTTAGCCCAAGAGTAACTTTCCTCTCTTAGGGCTGGATCCAGACTTAAGTAAAGCTGGGCACACACTAGAGCGATTATGGTGCCGATTTACCAATTATCGTAGATTGGACTTTATTGTAATTATTGTTGTAGTGTGTGGTGCCGATAATTTCCCGAAACTCACGATAATCCTCCTAAAATGTCCGCCAGCAGATAATCGCATGTTATGGGAATACCAATTGTTTATCGTTTGCAAAATCGTGCAGTGTGTGGCCATTTACAGATAATCTTACAAGTTAACTAAGGATTTTTATGTTTTTCCACACCCCTACAGGGTGTGTCTATCTTGATGTACAGTACGTCCTTCCTGTTTGTATCACGTGAGCAGTACTGCAAGTGCCGTTATATAATATAAACCTGCAATTAGCCAGCATTGTGTTTGCACGAATCTTCGTACGGGGTGTGTTACAGAATATACATGTATATTTGAAATAAGGACCCATTATGACCCTGTCTCCCAAGTGCAATGTAAGCAAAGTTCAATGTGTAATCTATGTATTATGCACTGAAATGACAATATTTTACCATCCAGTTCCGGCATGACTCCTAAAATGCTTCTGTCAATCACACTCGGATCTGCCCCTTATGTAAAACATGTGACGATTATCACATAGTTTGTGGCCACAAAAGATTTTATGCACTACGATAAAAGCACTGAAAAATTTCCCCCCTTTTTTTTTTATCTAATTATCGCATAGTTTGTGGCACCGATATCGTTACCTCTCACTAGTGGGAAAATTGAGACAATTATCTAGAATCTCACACTGTGACGATAATCGCTCTAGTGTGTGCCCAGCTTAAGTGCTTGAAATTAGTTACTCCTGGGCTAAACCATGTGGATTGCAGAGGAGTCATATTTCATCTGTTGCACACAGTATTAGAATTGAGAGGTGATGTTTCCTATCCCAAGTCTAAATAACAGTGTGATAGTAGCGCTGGTCAGTATCTGTGTGCAGTAACCAATTCAAAGATATATCCCTGCATGCAAAGAATACAATTAACTTGACTCCCCCTGAAATCAACATGGTTTACCCAGGAGTAACTCATTTCAAGCACTTACTTAAGTCTGGATCCAGCCCTTAGGGCCTGAATCACACTTAAGAAGCTGCGGCTTCTTAAGTGCGCATCTGGATGAAATTACCTACTGCGCATGCGTAGTAGGTAATTTACGCTATCTACATTGCCGATTTGTACGTAGATAGCGTAGGTTCGGTCTTTAAAGACAGCATGCAGGTATTTACGTCTCTAGAGGCGCGTTATGCCGCCTCGGGGCATTTTTAGGTAGAAGTGGGAGGGGGAGGTATTTAGATTAGCTGGGGAGGGCGGGAGAGAGGCGGGGAGGTGCAATGTCCATATGGACATTGCACAGAGACTTAAGGTAGTCCTATGGCACTCGTAAGTGCTATGAGGTACCTAAAAATGGGGGGCGGGTTGGGGGCTGGAAGAGTGAGTTACGTGCGGATCTGCCCGCACCTAACTCACCCTTAAGTGCAAATCAGGTCCTTAATTTCAAGCTCCTTCTGAAATCTGGATCCAGCCCATGGTTACCAAGTTTTGCAAATGAATATCAGGGAGACTGTGATAACACCATCAAGGTCGTGCACCAAAGGGGTGTGTCCTGTACTGATAAAGGGGTGTTTTCTCTACTGACAAAGGGGTTTGTCCTGTAAATAGCTCCACCCATGGGTGTGTCTAGTGCTGCCAGAAAAGCCATTTCTTAATAATAATAGCAGCATCAGGATTTATTGATTGTTATATTGTCAGGGAATTAATACTTTCAGTATTATTGTGGAGACTGTGAATAGGATCCGCTGACTTCTTCATTTTTATAGAAAAGATAAAAATAGGAGACACTGCAGCTGATTAACAAGAGACCAAAATGTATTTTTCATTTCTGTCTCCATTATTGGAGCCATATTGTTAGATAACTCCCGGCCTGAATACATCTTGTCCCTCTGGTGCCTACCCAACTTGTCCAGTTGCAGGAGAGGCACAGTTGTCATGATACTTTTGGTGATCCCAGGTATCCAAGTTGAGGTTCCCCCAATCTTTGGCAATGGGGACCTACTGACCCTGGTTGCCCCAATGGCGACGGCGCATCAGGAATAGTAGCTCTTCTTCAATCCAAGTACAGTGCATTTCACATTCTTAACACAGAGCACTGAAAGTCACGTTCCCAGCTTTAAAATAATACAAAAAGAAAGAAAAATCAAACTTGTATTTTTAAGTTGTCATCATAAAGAGGAAGTTTTAATGCACACTGTTCACAAATACATGGGTGAGGCTCTATTTTTGGTATTATTTTGGTAGTTTCCCCATCAGTATATTGGACACACGCCAAAGTTGTTCTGTGGGAAAATGCTAAATATAAAAAATAAATACCATCGACATTGCACATTGGACACACAAAATAAAGACAAGCAGGATATATAAACTCTGTTTAAAATAAGGGCGTGTTTACGTCACATTGGTATATTTTGCAGGTAACATGCCTATGGTAATAGATTCACCTTTTCTGAAGGTGGATAAGGGCCAGATCCAGGGCTACGGCGTCCGTATGTGTAAGAATGGCATATTTGAATTACCCACTGTTACGGTAGTTTAGGTAGCCTTCAGCCGGCGTAACAGTGGGTAATTACGCTGGGAGTGTCGGGGGAGTGCACCAGAGCTACAGTGGCCGTAATCCCGGTCAGCGGCCGAGCATAGCTCTGGATCTGGCCCTAAGGTCTTAAACATCTCAGATGAGCTACACATGGATCCAGCCAATCAGACATTAATGTGTACACAGGGTCAAGCATTATACGTCTTAGCTGAAATGTTCTGTGCTGCTGTTAATTTCCTAATGCTTTGATTGAATACTAGCACGAGTAATGGGAAATATCACACCAGGTACCCTGGAAAGAGTAAATGTCGGGTGGTGGAAATGAGAACTTTGGGCAGGGTACTTGTGTCAAAATAAACCTTTTCTGAACTCTTATCCTGTCCAGCTGAAATTAGTCTCTCTGCTTTATCGGGGTGCGGTTCCCTATTTCAAACATGATACAGCCTCCCACTGACTAGCAGCTATATCATTGTTCAACTAAAACTAAAAAAAAATTTAAATTGCTATTTCCCTGTTCCCAGTAGCTACAGGCTGTGGCGGTTGCGACGAGTAATAGGTTAGGGTTAGGCTGCAGTGGGCTAAAGTTAGGGTTAGGGCTTATGGTGAGGGTCAGACTTAGGCTACGAGGCATGGAGTTTAAGGCTGTGAGGCATGGTGGGTTAAGGTTAGGCTACAAGGCATGGACAGTTAGAGTTAGGCTGCAAGGCATGAAGGATTAGGGTTGGGCTTTGGAGCATGGAGGGTTAGGTTTAGGCTGCGGGACATGAAAGGTTATGGTTAGACTGTAGGGCATGGAGGGATAGGGTTAGGCTGCGGGGCATGGAGAGTTAGGGTTAGGCTGTGGTACATGGAAGGTTAGGGTTACAGTTGAAGAAGAGGAAGGTTAGGGTTAGGCAATTGGGCAATTTAGGTAATTGTTAAGGGTATGGATATGTCAAAACACTTACCTTTTGGCAGATGACTCTTCGTGACTCCAGCAAATCACATCCAGCTTTCAAAATAGGAACCATCACAACTTCCCGTCTTATTTGTTCCACACAGACTGCTTTATTTACACCGTAATTTGATTTTCCAGAAGATTAATGATGCTGCTGTTAGATGGCAGGTAGCGGTGAGGCATTTCCCAAGGAGTTCGTGGAATTACAGCTAATTATCTAGAGTGTCGCTGAAACGTTCCCTATGTGAGAGGAGGATAAATGACTTCCTCTCCCAAGAAGAGCGTAAGGAGACCGGCTCCTATTCTTTTATTCCAGTTTCTACATCTACTACATTCATTTTACTGTGGCGGGGTTAGGTACAGTACCAGCGCTGTGTGATATTGTTACAATTATTACCATGTAAGTAAATATGTGTACAAATAGAATTTCTTTTCCTATAAGACATTATTGATTTTCCAGCGTGAAACACATTTAGTAATTGCACATTCCTTATAAAAGCTACAAATTCACCCGAAAGACAGATGATAACGTAGGACCTGATTCACAGTTAAGAAGCTGCTGCTTTTTAGGTGTGCATAAATTTAGGCACGGTTAAACTGCGTAGTAGCCTTTTTTAAGCAAGCTATGTAAGATTTAGGAACGGGGATCCATTACAAGCGGACTTCAACCCCGCTTGTAATGAGATAAGTAAGAAGGGGCGTGTCAGGCCAAATTAAGAAGAGACTTAAGAAAAGTGAGTGGAGGAAGGTATTAAATGGGGCAGACAGGACGCGGTTTGCTAAGTACGTGTGTAGAGACAAGCGCATGGAAAGATAAGGCCCTCTTAAGTGAGTTAAGAATCATAAAAACAAGGGTGTGTCAAGGGTGTTCCCTTGCAGCTTAGGTGCATAGATTTGCGAATCCGTTCCTTCTATTCTTTGGGCTTGATTCAGACTTAAGAAGGAGCTTGAAAAGAAGAGAGGAAAGTTACACCTGGGCAAAACCATGTTGATTTCAGGGGGAGGTAAGTTAATTGTATTCTTTTCATGCAGAGATATATCTTTGGTTTGTTTACTGCACACAGATTCTGGCCAGCTTTACTATTTGGGATGGAAAATTCCACCTCTCAACTATATTATTGTTTGCAACAGATGAAATATGACTCCACTGCAATCAATATGGTTTAGCCCAGCAGTAACTTTCCTCTCTTATTTTCAAGCTCCTTCTGAATCAGGTGCGTAATGTTTTGGAGACGACAACTGTGTTTTTTTATGGCTTTCCTTCCTTTTGTAAGTCAGTGCTACTCCCTTAGTTGAGAGATGGCTTTCCCCTTCGCAGATGTGCACCTCGGGGGCGGGATTTGATGATGTAATAAGTAGAGTCAGTCCCCCGACCAACAGGGCGGGTCTTCCCCTCCGCCCATCAAAAGTATGCAAGGTGGGTGAGGATTTAAATTTTACAGTATAAGCGTGTTTATATAGTATAGGCGGAGTGCTGCTACGTACGTCAGCGTTAAGGTTGCCTTATGGCACCGTATTTGAACCATCAAGGGGATTGACAGGGGGAGTTTTGTCCTGCGGACTGGTCTGGGGTCTGGATCTGGTCTACAGTCATAGTAAACACGTCCATACACAGGGACAAACAGTAAAGGAACCGTGCGCCGCATAGGTGTAAACAACCAAATGAGCCCCCATAACACAATAGACAACTCAGTGTTAAGTTTGTTTTAGAAGAATGCAAATACATACCCTACAACATTACCCCTTCTATTAGGTACAGAATACTCTGCTCCTGAGCTTCCACCTGTCACACTCACCTGGTTTTAATAAACTGAAAAATATTTTCCTTTTAAACACAGGTGGTTACTGACAGTTCATAGTAACTGACAGTCTGAAGCTCAGAAGAAGATCAATTTTTACCTAATGGAATGGGTCATGTTGGAGGATCTGCAAATATAATCTAGCTTATGATTGGGTAGTTTAAAGGTGGGTGGGGTAGGGTCAGGTGACCAAGTTTATAAATTGTTTCCTAAAACTGTTGTTTCCCTCTCTTTTGGAAAATGTTTCACAAGATCTGCATTCTTACCCATTCTATAAAAAAAAATGTAGCTGCCTTTTTGAAATAGAGACAGATGAAAATGACTGTCTATATTTCTAAAAGGGGCTTTTCTTGCCAGTAACTCCATCCCTCAATAAATAAACCTATGTCCCCTTTTTAAATCCAACAAAGTTGTCGGGTGAATGTCGGGTGCTGAGGTATCCGTTGTTGTTGGTTTAACGTACAAAGGCACAAACACAGCATGTTATTATTCAGCGTACACCTGTCCAGACACAAACAGACACAGAAAGAGGCACACAAATCCACAATACTTTGTTCTTTAATTAAACTGACCCTCCCCCTTAAAAACAACATTTCCTTTCCAGAAACCTATCCATGGGGGGGCTTTAAGATAGCTGCATGTCCTATTGTATTTACAGGGGGGGGGGAAAGACTTTGTCATAAAATTTGTAGCTAAGAAGCTGTGCTGGAAACAATGAGGGTGAGAGTAACACAGGGAGGGAGTCTGCTGAGAGAGTTACAACCCTGCCAACCAACGTCTCTCTAACCACATTACCTCATTGCTGTCTCATAGCTGCTGACATCCCAAAAAAATAATGCTGGCTAGGACCCTACAAACTGTGTTTTAGGGCAGATTTACTAAATTGCGGGTTTGGAAGAGTGGAGATGTTTCCCATAGCAACGAATCAGATTCTAGCTGACATTCTTAAGTATGTAATAGGAAAGTGAGAGCTAAAATCTGATTGGTTCTGATAGGAGTGATTGGCAGGGGGTGGAGCTTAATGACACAATTAGCATAAAGCGTGTCATTATGCCACGCCCACCACGAGTTTTGATGCGTAACATCTGTGCAGCAAAGACAGATTTACACGTGACACTTGCGAAAGTCAGCTGACGGTATTAATTCTGCGTCCGGTCCATTGAGACCTAGTTTACTCCCAGTTCTGCTCCATATTGTATTTCTACTGGATGGTGGGTGACTCGCTTGGGCTCTTTCCCCAGGGCAACAGATCTCACATGCTCCCCGTTGTCAACTCAATGAATCACCCACCTGGTGTCACTGCATTCACGTATCATATTGCCATTCACACACAGAGGTAATAGAAGACACCAGATGAAGACCCAAGGACACATCAGCCTGTGGATGATTCCTGCCAGCCTAGCAGAGAGCCCTGGGAGGAGAGAGGACAGGGTGGGAAAGGAATGGAGGACGGGCTGAGGCAGGGATGTGAGGTGCATGACAAGTGGATGTAGAGTAGAGGCAGAACATGCAGAGCACAGGGAAGGAATGTCAGCAGCAACACAGCAGGATGAGCTGCAAAAAGAGGTGAGGCTGCAGCGTTACCAGGACACAGTACAATGTGGCCAACAGACCATTTATAATGAATATTCTGATTGGTTACTATTAAGATCAATCAACCAGAAATACCTGTTACATGGGATGGACCTGGACTCCCAAATTTAATTGTGCACGCTCTCACATCCATGGGCCAGATTTACTGGGCTGCGGGTTTGGAAAAGTGGAGATGTTGCCTATAGCAACCAATCAGATTCTAGTTCTCACATTTTTTTTACATTCTAGAGAATGTCAGCTAAAATTTGATTGGTTGCTATGGGCAACATCTCCACTCTTCCAAACCCGCAGCTTAGTAAATCTGGCCCCATGTTTTCTGGTGCCGTAGAACATCACATAATTTCATTTTCCTAAATCCTCAATCACAATCCTTCATGGAACAACCCACACAGGCTGATCAGCAAAAACATTAAACCCACTGAAAGGAGGCATTATGGGTAGGATGCAACTGACAGGAGCAGTGTGATGCTTTGAGCTTTGTTCTGTTGGGAAACCCTGTGTCCTGGTATTCATGGGCGGTTGCAGTCTCAGCTCCGATGGGCTGCCTTTAGAAATAGAGACAGGGTCAGGCTGAGGTGAATGGGGTCTTAGGGTTAGGCTACAGAGAAGGGAGTATTAGGGTCAGGCTGCAAAGAAGGGAGGGTTAGGGTCAGGCTGCGGGGAGGGGGGTCTTAGGGTTAGGCTATAGAGAATGGAGGGTTAGGGTCAGGCTGTGGGGAAGGGAGGGTTAGGGTTAGGCTGCGGGTAAGAGAGTGTTAGGGTAATGGAAGGGGAGGGTTAGGGTCAGAATTAAGGGAAGGGTTGGGGTTATTTTTCAGGCTTACCTATCGGAGCACCATATTCGGTGCTCCAGGGATCGATTGATATGCCTCATCAAGGCATAAGCAATCAATATCCCAGCCATTTCGAAATAAGGCCGTTCTTAGCTGGGACCCATACCCATTGCTGATACATGAATACATTTTTAAAAGTCTTTCAAGTTTGCCCCAAACTTTGCCCAGGTGTAACTCTCCACTTGTTCTCTTCCTATTTTCAAACCCTGGAACTGGTCCTATAATATTAAATTAGACTTTTGTCTTCATACTGCAGAAACCATGAAGCAGTGTAAAATTAAGGTGCAAGCTGGCTCCAGGCTGCTTACACAAAGGGATGACTATCTCTAAGACAAAGTGGAAAAAAGTGCCCATTGTATATAGGCTGTGATTTTAGTGATGTGTGTTTGGTTATTGAAAGTAAACTGTGTTTCCTAAACTGTTGTATGCTGTCTTCTATCATGCATGTCTATGTATATAGCTGGAACACAAGCTAAGGTGTGCTGGTTTACACTGACCTTAGATGTTTCACTTTAACACTTAAAATGTTGAAAGGTGACTTTGCTGGCTCCATACTGACTGCACTGCAGAAATGGTCAATTGTAAGTAGTGTAACTGACTGCTTATAACAAATTTCTTTATTATATCCAATCAGGGCTGCCCCTTAACATTGTAGGATCCGGGACACGGGCTACAGGTCTCCAACCCGTGACATCACATAAAGGTGAAGCGTTGCAGACCCACAGTGATTCGTAGAGGCCAGATGTTTAGGGTATTGGGCTGTTGAAGTGTAGCCTGATACAGCTCTTTAACAGCAGACTTAGGGCTCTATTTACGGACACCGCATAAATCTGGGGAGTGATAGTGATCCAGGCTCGCTTATCATCGCAGCGAGCCTGGACACTTCACTCCCCAGATTTACAAACACTCACCTTCATCGTGAAGACTCACGATGATCAGGGAGTGTTCCCCCTGCATCACCGGCGCTTCACTCGTATGTGAAGCGCCGACGATGCAGTAAAATAGTCGCGCATGCGCCGTACACGCACGGCGCATGCGCAATGGTTACCTGCCTCACGGAGCGGTGGCATAAGCCTGAGCTGGCGTTAGATTTTCATGGTGAGCGGAGTTAGAAACTCCGCTTCACCCCACCCCTTCACCGCTGTGTAAATATGCGGTACAGGGGGAGCCCGTTCACATGAATGGCAGGAAGGCATGATGGCAGGAGAAGGAGTCCTGCATCGTCATGGAAACGAAAGTTTCCACTGGCGATGCAGGGTTTTTAAATATGAGAAAG
>WWET01000767.1:232805-246309 GCA_011038615.1 Limnodynastes dumerilii | reverse complement strand
TATATCTCAGGCTCTACCTTGTTTAATAGAGTATATTTTAGAGTTTATTTATATTGTATTTTGCACTAAGGCAATAATGAAAAGATAAATGCATTACAGTAACTTCTCTGTCCTCTGTAGTTTTCTTAATATTGTACCCCTTCTACCATCTCCTCTGTGGTTTGTGGTGTTCAGGAATTCTGGGAATGCGTGTGTAATAATTAGATAGAGAGGGGGGAGGGAGGTTTGATCTGGGCAGTATCACCAGGGAATGCATAGGGAGAATAGAACTGAGGTCACAGTCCTTCTAGTCTTCTATACACACCCAGCCAGGGTAACTTGCTCCCATCCCCCCATAGACCAGCCTCTCTCACCGATACTGGTGCTGATTGAGTTTCTTTTGTTGAAAGAAAGTTATTGTGGGGATGAGTAGCTGGCCGCCAAGGCAGGATCTCAATGGACTCCTTATTTTTTTTTGTTCTTGGCTTCTTTAGAAAGAGGGATTGTCTGTGAAAATCTGTTACAACGTTATTAGGGAGTAACCTGATCGCTATGCAACAGGTAGCCATTTTGTTGTGGTTTCATGTGAAACTGCATTACCTGAGCTGCACTCTAAGGTGACTGACAAGTCCAGTTTTTTATGTCACAACTGTGGGATTATTACTTTGGTAATGTCGTGGGCCGTTTTACATGATGGCACAAAAGTTTAAAGGCAGGGTCAGATACACAATGGGTAAAAATAAAATAGTCTTTACTATCATTTTTTCTTTTTCTTCCCCTTACCCCTAACAACTATGTTTACACTTGTCTACAAATAAATAATTTCAAAGATCCAAGAATCATGTGATGGTGCCCCCTACAGGCATGCATATTCGGCGTACCCTCCAATATGACCCATTCCATTAGGTACAAAATACTCTGCTCCTCAGTTTCCAACGCTCGGTTACTATGGTAACCTTTATTGAAGCGACAAATAGTTTTTTAAATATCAGTTAAATCATTTCGCCAGGTGAGTGACAGCTGGAAGCTCAGGTGCCGAGAATATAGTACCTAATGGAATGGGTCATGTTGGAGGGTCTGCATCTGAGGACTCTACCTTGTAAATTTTGTAAGTTTACATTCAGCCCAGCAAATGATTAATGACTTTAAAATAGGGTCATTGTCCATGATCTCACCTGCAGGAATCGGTGAGAATTGCGCTGGTTCCCATCTGTTGCGGTCACGGCTGAGCACGTATAACTTGACGTCTGTTTAGGTTTCACATGACGCAATCTCTAATTAACTATCCCCTTTGGTGTATATTGGCTGAATCCTCTTGATTTAATGCGTTCAGATTAAATGTCGTTCGATTTTGCGTTCCGTGCTTGGAACACAAACCACCGTATCCAGACTCAAGTAAATGACCCTTCTAACGGGACTGTGTTGTGACCACAGGTGGGTGGGGCTTGGTATGACAATGTACAGAATAGATGCGTTAAAGATTGGCATGCTGATCCAGACTTCTGAACAGCCGTCTGTTATGTTCGCAGGAGTTGGGGGATGGGGGGGGGGTTTGGGGTAAACTTTAGGTAGCTTATGGTATTTGGAAGTCTAAGTGCGAAGGGAATGGTTAGCGGATTGATTGTATCCATGTGTAGATAACGCACTTCACTCCCGTCCAATTGCAAATGAATTTGACTCAAGGTGTTGTGGTCCTATATGATTACAATAAAAAAAAATATATATATATTCTAGTCATTAAGACAGCAGCATGAATTACACAGCGTTTTTTATCATGTAACTCATGGGGTAAATGTCTTACTATGAGACACAGTTATTATTATTATCGCTTATTTATATAGCGCCACAAATTGTCTGCTTTACAGAGAACATTAGACATTCACATCAGTCCCTGCCCCTAATGAAGCAACATACTAAGGTCCCTAACACACACGGGATAATTTAGTCGGCAGCCAATTAACCTACCAGCATGTGTTTGGAATGTGGGAGGAAACCCACACAGACACGGGAAGAACATACAAACTGCACACAGATAAGGCCTAGTCTGGGAATCGAACTCATGACCTCAGCACTATGAGACACAATGATACTCACTGAGCCACCATACTACCCCGATGGGCTTAATCCAGAGGTGAGTGTACGGCAGCGGACGTGACGCTTCTCTGTTATTTTCTACTGCACATGCTCAGAACTGAAGACGGCGCAGTCACGGCCAATTCGAGATGCGGGGGCCTGTGTTCTGAGGGGCGTGTTGGTGGAAGGACACAGTCCATGTACAGAAAGGGGCGGGGCCCAAGCAAGTGCTCCCATCAGAGCCAATCACAGAGTTAAAATAAGACAAAAATTTGCACCCGCCCCAGGTCCTTATTTTGAATGGTATCTCCTTAATGCAGAGTGCTGTAGTTGTTTACTAGGGCAAAACAAATCATTGGAGAAGAGCACTGACCTACATCTGAATCACACATGGTGTCATTGAGGTTTCCTGTACTGGTTCTTTGTTTTCACTATCTAATTTAGTGCATTAAGGTTATTTAAGTAACTTCCAAAAAAAACCCAATAAATACTGGTAAAATTGCAGCATGTCACACAGTTTCTATGGTATTTTTACCTGGCCTGGGTGAGATTGCTAAACAATATAACTTTAACGGCATTTGCGGCCTAACTGGTTGTTTTGTTATGTCGCAATGCTGTTTGTTTGTTCCAAACCACAGCTGTGCTGTTACAATGCTGCTGATTGTAAGTGGTAAACAAAAGTTTGGTGAAATAATAGCACGAGCTGTCCACAGATCTGGCTTTTATGCAATATAGGCAAATCTGAGGTGGAGATCCCCCTACTACAGGCCTGGCCAACCTGTGTGGTGAAACTACGAGTCCCAGCATGCTTTGACTGCATGGACATAGCAGATACCTGACAAAGCATGCTGGGAATTGTAGTTTTACAACACATGGAGAGTCACAGGTTTGGCCATGCCTGGTTCTACTATTAGCTACTGTTTCTGATACCATCTTTGGCTCTCTGAAAGTCTTCGGCTTCCTTACTGAAAGATATGGAGCTGGAGCAGAAGTAGAGAGATCGCCTTTGGCTAAACAGATGTTTTGAGTAAAATATTTATGTCGAAAATGTGCCCTTGCGTAGTTCAACTCTCTTCTTGACCACCTGCAACTTGTCAAGTGTCCTATCTCCTTGGTTGACTTGTATTTAAGAGCCATCCATTTAGTGGATTGGCTTGTGGTCACTTCCTGTACCCTCAACTCCATCCACATTTCCAAAGTCTGTGGTGGCCTTTTTTATAATTTTACTAGATCATTAAATATTCTGGCTGCGGGGGATGGGCAAGAGGGACAGAGACTGCACAACCCGTGTCCTAAATTTAGACTCTTAAGTCTGCCATATGCAATACAATGACACTGGTTCCCAATATAATGCTCTGAATACCAGGGTGGGTGATCTCCTTGACCTCCTGAAGTATTGGCAATATCCCTGATGCTGATTCAGTTCCAGAAGTCATTGCTGTATGATGACAGAAATGAGATATTGGTCCAGATTTACTAAGCTGTGGGTTTTGAAAGAGTGGAGAGTTTGCCCATAGCAACCAATCTAATTCTAGCTGACATTCTCTAGAATGCAATTGTTAAATAAGATATAGAATCTGATTGGTTGCTATGATCAAACTCTCCACTCTTTCAAAACCCACAGCTTAGTAAATCTGGACCTTTGTGTCTTACTTCCCTGCATGGAGATCTATAGAGATGGCCAATGTTATGGAGGCCAAGATGTAATCAAAAGGCTGGCAGTTGTCTAAGACAACAATACTTCAGTAATGAAGACCGAAATGAAAAATACACTTTGCTCTGTTGTTAATCAGCTGCAGTGTCACCTACTTTTATCTTTTCTATAGAGATGAAGAAGTCAGCGGATCCTATTCACAGTCTCCACAATAATACTGAAAGTATTTTATTTATTCTGACAATATACGAATCAATAAATACTGATGATGACATTTTTATTGTGAGATATTTTTCCTGGCAGTGCTACACACCCATGTGGGGCTATTCACAGGACACACCCCTTTGGTGATATGGGACACCGTGGTGATTGGTGGAGCACCTTTGATAGTTCTATCACCACCTCCCTCATATTCATTTACAAGTTGGCATCCATGTCTTATAATGTGTGGCCAGTTTACATGAATGCTTTTGTGATACATTATTTAAGCCGCTACTGGTGTGACATTACAGCAACACTTGACTTAAACTGTTTTTGTGACTATCTTAAAATATTGCTGTAATGATGTAAAAGTTACAAGCCAAGTATACTTCATCTAAATATCTGCAGTCTTCTTATGATCGGTGTCACTTCATAATGAACGGAACCTTATTAATGGAGAGATAATGTTTCTTGAAGCAGGGTTAATGGCGGGGTGACAGTGCTGTAGAACTGGTCACATGGTAATGACGATTTTTTTTTGTATTTATATATATTTTTTTACTTTGTAGTTGCTCATTATCCCTTGCACTTCTGCCTCTTACATGTTCTTCACAAATGTTATTTATTGATTTTATTCTGTTGTACAGGAAAATAACACAAACAGAGCCACATTTTATTATATTTTTTTTTTCCCTTCAAGAAATTACCACGGATGCCAGGCTCTGCTTGAACGCCAAGTACTTTCACGCCACTTGTTTTCCCCCCCACGCAGTTATCTTTATTTTATTTTTGTTTTTTTATACTTTAGTGCTGTATTTTTTTGAACAGACTTCTGTTACATAAAGCAGTAAAAAAAAAAGAAAATGTAAAAAAAAAAAATCTATAATCCATCAATCATCGTCTGATTGGCCTAATTCATAATTGGTGGCTTTTTCATTTGCCCTTCTGGGATATCTCAGCAGTGTGGAGGCGGGGCTTGATGGGGTTTATGTAAATTGCTTCCTGAAGTCCCGCTCCTTGACTGAATGATGGAATCCAGGGTGTTAATAAGGATGCCGCAGGATCTGATAGTACCAGTATATCATCAAGCCCTACCCATCCTTAGTAATGCTCTTTATCACACCAATAACCTTTAAATCGCTGCCTCAAGCTCTAATGTGGGAAATTTTCCTGCTCTCCTGCGTTTCCAGGAGCAACGCCCGAATTTCGAGATTCTCGGGAGAGTCGGGAACTATGGCCTATTATTTTCTATAGTGGCTTGGACTGATGTCCCTGGACGCCGCTAAAAACGCACTGGCCTGATAATCGTTGACTGGATCCAGACCCCTACACCCTTTCCGTACGTGTGGGGGGTCTGAGAGAGGGGAGTGCACGCCCCCTTTCACTCTCCTCTCTTGTGCTGGTTTTATGGCAGCCTATGCTGCCATAAGCCTGCCTTAAGTCCATCGTGCGGATTAGCAGTCCGTACGACCGCTGATCCGCACCAGTGTGGGAGCCCCCTCCCACACTGTACAATTACCTTGCTTCCTTCCACCCACTTTAGGGGGCAGAGGGGAAGTCCAGCCCATTTGCTATCGTAACCCTAGCTTAAAATCTGCAGTCAAATCAGGCCACTTACGCACCTTGAATTTACAGAGGGAGAGATAGTTTGTGCTATAGGTTTACCAAAATATCATGGCATTTTATGGCCCTTAGGTTGTTGTACCCTTACATGTTAAAGAAAACAGTGTCTTCCCAGCAGAGGTAGCCATGTTGTTGTTGTTCAATTTTTATATAGAGCCAGAATATTACATAGCGCCTTTTACAATGTATCGTTGGTTTGTGCGCAGGTTTATGACTAATTGGCCCCTCCGTTCTCTGGATGCGTTATCAGTCACGATGTCGCTAATTAATTGATGATCTGCGTTCTCATGGACGTTTTCATTAGCACAAACACAATAGTTGCCTTCAATGTGTTTAGATGACAGGTTAACCTCTTAGTGCTTCTGTTTACAGTCGCGCTGGGTTTGTGCTGCTCTGTCTATCTCTATTGATGCTTTTGTTTTCCTTCTTTTAGTTTTTACAGCCTTAATTGTTGCCAACCCAGCCTTTTAATTGCTCTAGCCTGATTCTTTCTCCCAGTGCCCCCCATCCCCCTCTGCATCATACCTCCATTATCTGAGTCTTTTTTATTTATTTATTTTTATTCTTGTATTATCTTTATTTTTTTTCCTTGTATTTTTTTTTTTTTTTCTTGCACTGTTTATGCTCTGTTGCTCCCAGATTTAATTCTGGCCGCAGTGAGCGACAGAGATCCACTATTAGAGGGGAAAATATATGGCATGAAGGGTTAAGGCTACAGTGCCGTATTCACACAGTTAGGTGCGGACAGAACTGCACCTAACTCGCTGGTGCAGCCCCTAACCAGCCCCCCGTTTTAGGTACCTTGTGGCACTATGCCATAGAGCTACCTTATCTTACCATGCGTAGCTTCCTTCTTAAGAAGGAAACTACGCACAGACATTGCCTCTCCCCGACTCCCCCACCCTCACTTTCTAATTTAAATCCCTCCCCCCTCCCATTTCTACCTAAACACTCTCTGAGGCGGCACTAGCACGCCTCCTTCTTCCTAAACTATTCCGCGTGGAGGCAATCTACGTAGATTGCAAATATGACCTACTATGGAACGATAAATACTACAGTGCAGGGGTGGAAGATGACAGACTTGGGGCCCCATAGCAAGGAGGCGGTGCGTGAGTGTGTATGGGCCGGACTAGGCGATGCCAGGCAGGATTCAAAGACAATGTCACAGGCTGATTGCTTAAAACAGCACTCGGCGTACCATGTAGGAGTGCCACAGTGCTCAGGACTCCTACATGGAGCACTGAGCGCTGTTTTAAGCAATCAGCCTCTAACTGCTTGCTTATGGTGCAGGGGGGCAGCCATGGGCCCTTCTCTCCTCCGGGCCCCCGGAGTTACACCTCTGCTACAGCATGTTCTGATCATTGCATCATGACTTTTAAAGTATTAACACATTTTTGTTTGTGTACCTGCAAAACATCTGGATGCTCTTGCACACTCACACTCGCTCTCTCTCACACACTCACACTCGCTCTATCTCACACACTCACACGCACCTTCTAGGATATTCCAGAGCCTTGCTTGCCACTCATGGGTTACACTGCGGATTATAAAATGCAAATAGGCATGAAGGTCTAGCTATTCTGCAGTGTGCTGTTTTCAGCAGCTGCCGTGCAGTCAACAATGACAGCTGATAATGAATGGGTGACACTGGTACCGCATACAGGTCATACACACACACAAAAGCCTGGCCTACTTTCTGGCTCCTGCGAACCTCTAATTTGATTTTGGATTACTGAAAGACTGCGGCTAAATAGACAGACAGGGGTCTGGACGGATACTTAAAGCTGTTAGGTAATCCATTTAAAATGTAATTGCACAAAATACACACAGGATGTGTGGGGAGGGGCAGGAGCATGCAAGATTCTAGCAGTAATGCAGCTCGCAATCATCAAGTGTCTCTTTTGTGTTGTGATTTTATTTTATTTTTTTTTTTTTACGGAGTAGTGATTTTCTATTTCTCTTTCATCGCCATATTTTATCCCGTGTCAGTAGCGTGCATTAGTTAATTAGAATAGAGATTTTCCTGTCCTTGTGACCCAAATATTTCACTCTGTACGGCAGCTACGTTGTGTGTTGTGATATCGTGCTTTGGAGTAGGCCGAAGTTTCTGTGTGAACGTTTGTGCTTTCTCTTTGGAATGCGTGCAAATGTTTGCCAGCTTATACGAAGACGAAGCGTCTCTCGCTGATTTGACCGTGAAATAAAGACAGATGAAGAATTGAGGTTTGGGCAAGTGGTCCAATTGGGCAGAGGCACAAAATGGATTTGTCCCATAGGATGTGCTCTCATGAATGGGATGTAGTTGTCGCTAATGCAATCTCTATTTCGACTTACCGTTGATGGCTTAATCGCGGCTGTATCAGTCATGGCGGTTTATGAAGAAAGTTTGGTTTACTACCTGAGCAGATGGAATGTCAAATTGTTTTTTACCCAACGGGGGGGGTGGTTACAGTTAGGTTGCTAGAAGGTGATTATTGGGGATAGATTGTGGGGGTTACCACCGAAAACTACTTTCTTCTAGCCGGTTGCGAACTGGCTGGGAAATTGATTGCTTCTGCCTCGCGGGAAGAAAGAAGATGCAGCATGAGTATCAATATAACACCAACCCTTACCATAATCCTTCCCCTAACCATTCCTGCCCTGCAGCCTGATCCCTAAGACTCCCTTCCCCGCAGCCTGACTGAAGTTATTTTTCGGCATGCTTAACCATTTATTAAAGAAAGTTTCTAATTCAGAGACAACTGAAAATAAGCTTTCAGCTGCCCGTATTGCGAAAATGGAACGGCATCCTGACTGTGGGGAAGGGATGGTTAAGGTTAGGCTATGGAACAAGGATGGTTAGAGTTAGGCCACAGGAAGGGGGTGTGTGAGGTTAACCTGTGGGAAGATGATGGTCTGTTGGAATATTTGAAGACACACCAGTCGCTGTCTCATCGCAAACTGCCGAAAATTGGCAGCAGTCGTGATTTAGTTGCCGGGATGTGATCTGTCCAAATGTGGGTCGTTGGAATGGTAAACAACACCCCTTGTGAATAATGAGAAAGGGCATAAAATGGCTTTCAGTGGGATTCTCTTGAAATGAACAGTGAAATGTGTGGGTGAAATGACAGCACAGATCATAATAGCTAACTTTTAAGTAGATAATTACCAATGTCAAAATACTATGTGGATGAATATCGTTTTCCTTGGCAGTAAATTGAATTTGAGATTTTACACCCAACAAATTGTAGACCCATCATAATGAGGTAAAATAGGGGCTTTGGAAGAAAATAATGTTGATAAAACAAGCTGCAAACATGTCCTTTAGCCTATTCTGAGCAGTTAAGAAGTGACTTTGTCATCTAGATAGGACCTTTAGTCATCGGTAGAGGAAGTGTTTAGTGTTTTATTCTTTAAACGTGGCATAAAAGGTAAAGTCACAGGGCTGACACGAGTTCAAAGTCACGATCAGCCAACAGATGTTAGTAACTTCCTCCATTGTGTTAATTTCCTGATCTGAAAGAAAATGTCTGAAAAATAACTTTACCCCTCAAAATAAACAAATAAAAATGTTCAGCGTTTATTATTTTTAACCACAACTGTGCTTGGTAATGATTGCCAGGATTAGGTTAACATTGCCATCAGAATATGTCCTCCCCATCCTCTAATCGGCTGCAGTTCCCGCTTTAATGGGCTGCCTTTAGAAATGGAGACAGCCAAAAGTTCCTTTTCAGCTCTCTCCATTTCAGATAGGCAGCCATTTTAGAATTTATTTTTTATGAATGGGTGTGTTTGCCGATCGGAATTAATTTTCGCCGCACACGCCGCTGACAGTTTTGGAGAGCTAAGTAACCTCTCTGGGGACTTTTATTGTTAGGGGGGATTAGGGTTAGGCTCTTGGGAGGGTAGGTTTAGGGCCATAGAAGGGGAAGGGAGGGTTAGGGTAATGGAAGGGGGAGGGTTAGTGTCAGAATTGAGGGAAGGGTTGGGGTTAGTTTTTAGTTTTACCTATCGGAGCACTGTGTTCAGTGCTCCGGGGATTGATTGTTATGCCTTATCGAGGCATAAGCAATCGATATCCCAGTCAGTTCGAAACTGGCAGGGAGAGAACGGCCCTATCGAAATAGGGCCATTCTTAGTAGGGACCCACACCCCCTATAATTGCTAGTTAATGTCCTCAAATTTCAAATTCTTCCATTTTGGACTGAACTAGCTATCTGAGCCATATGGGCACAAAATTACACCAATTTAGGTAAATGTTTGGTTGGTAACATTCTATTGTCTATGGAGACCAGCAGAAAATGTGATCTTGTACATGTTATATTACAACCAAAACACAGATGGGTCTGAATGGGAATTAGATGGAACGCTGTATGGACCGTGCTATGTAGCAGAGGTGTGGGGCCGTCGCTGGTTTTGAAGGATGAACAGAACAAAGCATTTGGTTTTGATGGCTTATGCTTGGTATCGTGAAACAAGGGAAATAAATAGTTTTTGGTTACATAGTTTATAGATTTTGTGGCATGGAATTCACATGGTTTTCTATCATTTCCTTGTTTGGGCTTTCAAAGGACCTAAGGCCTGAGGAGAACATGGGAAATATTGATTGATAATGTAATATTTGATGTGATCTGTCTTTTCTGTTACGGGATACTCTACAAATTGAATGGCAAACAAGAATATCAGTGTTTATGTAAGCCCAGAGGGCCAATATTCCGCGACCACTTTCTTACCCTTGCGTTGGGATGTGCCAAAAAGGTCCAGAAATGGCTATTGAGGTATTGTGCCTGTTTGACATTATTTTTACATATAGTAAAAAAAAAAATATATATATATATTTTTGGGGAGAAATTTTTAATATATTTTTCAATTATTTTGTAAAATCCACAATTCGACAGAGCATTAATCAGAATCTCCATTTACAGTCGGCATTACACTGTTTTAACCCTGCGTTTGCACAATGTCTTTGGGCTCGTAGCAGCACTGCGCTTGGCTGCTCTGTACCTGTACGTTACCTGTTGCAGTGGCTTGCAGAACAAAGGTACTGTTGTGGACACTCCTGGATCGCACGTAGCCCATCCCACTTTAACAAACGCATCTACGATTTGCTTGCGCCTCTGAAACATGGTATTCAACTAGCCGTAAAGGAACGCAATTGGAATAAGACCAATTGCGGCTAATTGAATCCTTTTAAGTTTGTGACTATTACAGCATACCCTCCAACATGACCCATTCCACTAGGTACAGAATGCTCTGCTCCTCGGTTTCCAACTGTCAGTTACTATGGTAACCACCTTTGTTAAAGAGGCAAATAGTTTTTTAAATATCCGTTAATTAATTTAAACTAGGTGAGTGACAGTTGGAAGCTCAGGAGCAGGTTAAATTGTACCTGATGGAATGGGTCATGTTGGGGGGGTCTGTTACAGCTACACTTTTTTCTTTTGGTTTTTATTGATCATTTATTTGACACTGGTTTTTCTGTGTGTGATTCCGAGACCAGTATTGCCAGTGACCTGGATTACACATTGACTTAATGAAGCCTGTCCCTAACTTGCCTTGCATCCTGTGCCTAATTGCTTGGTATTGAATGTTGGAATGTTGGCTGTATTCATAACCTGGCCGCAGTGTGTCACCTGAATGGCTGCTATTTATTGGACAGTTGTCTTTTATGAGTAGTTTTTGGTCAGGGGAGTTTATTTTAGAGCAATTCATTGTGTTTATGACTAACTAGGATACATCAACATTTTTTTCATGTCATTTGCAAAAGCTGTTAAGAAGCCCAAATAATTATTGTAGCATTAGAGAGGGAGTGGCAGAAGCGATGCAATGACTGAAAGCCTGTAAATAGCAGCTATATATAACCGTCTTTCTCTGCATGATGTTGTCTAAGTATTTGCATGAAATTGTCCCATGTGTCATAGCAGTGTGCGTGATGGCTTCATGCTGCTAAAATATTCTACAGTCTAGGAATAAGGAAATGAGGAATGTATAGGCAGTTATCCATATTAGGTCTTTTATCATTTTATTATTAATGTTTTATAGCAGGCCTGGACAACCTGTGGCTTACCAGGTGTTGGGAAACTATGAGTCCCAGCATGCTTTCTCTGTATAGACATAACTGATACCTGGCAAAGCATCATGAGTGTTGTAGGTTTAGAACACCTGGAGAGGCCACACCTGATATATAGGGTGACACAAAGGCACCATAGAGAGGACACTGTATAAATAAAGTGATAAACTACATAGGTAGATAGAGGTACCGACACAATGTCGACAAACAAGACAGAAACCCAATTTAACTCAGAATCTGATGAACAGAGGCTGAGATGGGGAGGAGGCTAGGGGAGGTGGAAGACTAGAGGATGAAGGGCTGTGAAAGATGCCCATATAAACAGGTGTGATGGACAAACAGGAGATACAGAGTGGAAGATGGGAAGATGATGGGAGAGAGTGATGGTTGTGGGTGTGTAGGGGGAGGCGAACAGTACAGGAGAGGAGGAGTGGTGAGGATGGGGTAGAGGAAGGCAGGAGAGAAGGTTAGGTGGGGATGGATAAGATTTCATGAAATCTTGATTGTTTAAATATCTGCAGGCTGGGGGAAAATCTGATGGATTGAGGGGAGCATTCCAGTGAAGAGTGGCAGCACAAGAGAAGTCTTGAATGTGGGAATAGGATGTGGTAATGAGATGGGAGGTGAGGTGGCAGTCACTAACAGAACAAAGAGGGCAATTGGGGGTGAGTAAAGATGAGGGTGGAAACTTAGTGTATCTGAAGGGATCTTTGTAAGTGAGGATGAGTAGCTTGAAGAAGATTCAGTAGTGGAGAGGGAGTCCTTGCAGTGCTTAACATACAAGGGAGGTGGACCGATGTTTTTGAGTCACAGCAGCATGAGAATAGACTGTAGGCAGGACAGGGGTAGGCCGGAAATGAGGAGGTTACAGTAGTTGAGGCGGGAAATGACCAGCAAGTGTTAACGTAAGCTATGTTTCGGAAATTAAAGCATCCGTTTTGTGAGAATGATCTTCATAGTGGATGTTGCCATCAATATTCGAAAATATATTGTGCCGAGTAAAAATACCTGTGACCGTGTTGTGTTATACATAAAATAAGAGTATAAAAGTTTAGACAGCTAACAAAGGGCAAATAGAAGTAGAGGTTGTTTAGGTAAGCGTGAGGAAGGGGAAGGTAAGTGATGCATGGGTGTAGGAGTGAAAGTTATGTCTAAGCTAATGAGTGATGATTGCAGCCTAAAGATAACCAAGGTCAAAGGGTTTAAAGGTTGGCCATGGTGTAGGACTTTGGAAGGAGGAGATGTTGAATAATGAGAGACATGTGTTGGTGTCTTTAGATGATTAACAATCGTAAAAAAATATATATTTATGGATGTTAATTCTGTAAAGTATAAAGAATATCCTCTGTATCTCTAAAGAGGATTATCCTGCAGAATCAATCCAGCGGGCATCTGTTGGATATACAGTGAGCGGGCACAACAACTGAGGCATCAACTAACACATACCTGTGTTTTCACTTCAAAACTAACAAACTCTTTCATTCTTTTTCTATGCTTTTATTTCTATTATAAAAATATCAGGAAACAGGGAAAAGGAAAGACGTTATTTTATGTGATTTTAGTATATTTAAAAATAGTTGTTTTTTCTTTGTTTATAAATTATATAAAAACTGAAGCATTATTGGAACTTTTCTCTTGTTTGACCTTTGTCCTCCTGTGGATGCTGGCCTGGCAATGCATTATGGTTATTGCAGACCAACAGGAGATGCAGACTGTTTGATAGTATGTTGATTGTAAAAAGCAGTGTATTATGTCAGGCAGTATAAAGGCATCATTGTGTTCTGTAAAGGCAGGTTATTATTTGTGTAGCAGGTAGACGTGTAGGCCACAGTGAGTGGCGCTTCTATAAATAGCGTTTCTCTGCCATGGTGCGGTGTGTTTCCATGGCCATTCTGTCACCCAAAGGTTGATCTCTCGGGGGAGGG
>WWET01000767.1:199873-211161 GCA_011038615.1 Limnodynastes dumerilii | reverse complement strand
ACGGCACTTAGGAGCGTATATTTAAGATCTTAGAAAATTCGCATTACTGCGCATGCGTAGTAATAGTGCAACGCCGTCTACGTAGCGGTTAGGAGCGTAAATTCGCTAAGAGCGTAAGTGTGAATCGCACGCAAGCACTTAAGATCTTAAGTGCTGCGAATCTTTAAGATCTTAAGGATTTGCATGGAAATGGGCGGGGGGAGGCAGGGAAATGAGGGAAAGTGGGCGCGGACTGACACTTAGGATCTTAAATGAACGCTACCATGTCACTTAAGATCCCAAATGACAGCGTAGAGTTAGGGCTAGTCAATGGTGGTCTAAGTTTAAGATCCACCGCTGTTTGCAAGGGGAGTGTCTGTTTTTGCAGTGGGCTGTAACCTGCTAAGATCTTAGCTAAGGTGCGTATATTTGCGATCTTTTCGCAATCGCATCTCTGAATCAGCCCCCAGAGACAGTTTTTTTTAACTAGTTTTTTTTTCCATGAACAGTATGTAACAGTGTGTAAGTACCAGTGTTTTTTTTTTTCTTAAACTTTTTATTAAATTTTCAAGAGAAATATAACAGCATAGAAAACAAGCATTATGCAATATGAAATGCACAAGATCAAAAGCAGTTGAATCTCAGTAGATGTATGACATACAAGTATTTTGCTAGCCCCGGTTGGGCTGTACAAACCCCCGACAAAACCATCCATTGAGAACATAGAAATCCATGAGCATATGCATTAAAATAAAATAGCTCTGCTTGCTACCATGTATTCATAATCAACAAACATATTAACAAAAACATAAACATAAACATGAGCATCTCATCGACCACATCCTGTATATTACTTATTGTATATTATCCTCAAATTACTATATATAACACCCGGCTTCTGCCTTTACTGAAATACTGTTCCTGTTATCAGCATGTAGGGGGAATAAAATTCCTAAGAGCATACCACTCGGTTGATTCAAACAATGATAATATATGTTTCCTGTTTTGTTCAGGCAGATAGTCTATATATGTGCCCCATTTTTTGTTGAAACGGATGACTCCCTTTTCCACATCTGGGAGCGTGGCCCTCCTCTCCAAATACAGCGTGCCTAAGAGTAAGCTTTTAACAGATCCCAAAAAAGGGGGTGCTTTAATTGTCCAATTTTGCAGGATTACTTTTTTAGCCACGGTGACTATCATAGACAATAGGGGTATGGCTTCCTTAACTCCCGGGGTATTTATCCAGTTGTCAAAATTTGCCCATAATAGAGCAAACGGGTCCATAGGGACAGTAAAATTAAATATGGATTTAATAAACCCCATTATTTTCCCCCAAAATTTTCGGATCTTGCCACACTCCCAAAGGTTGTGGATCAGAGTAGCCCTCCCAAAGCGACATTTGGGACATTGACCTGTTTCCTCTGTAACCATGTGTCGCCTTTGGGCTTGGGAGATATATACCCTGTGTATTGTCTTGAAATGCACTTCCTGTAGCATGGCTGAGCCCAGTATTTTTTGTGTGGCTTCATAGTGGTCAAGTAAGTCATCTGCCTCAACTTCTACTCCCAGATCCTTTGACCATGCCAATGACGTTTTTCCCCATAATGTGAGATGGTTTGTGGATAGGAGTTGTTCAGACACATATCGTATATGGAAAGGATGTGATTCTATAAAAGTCATGAGCGATTTAAACGTATCAGGAGTCTTTCTTATTTCAGACTGTATCTGTTGTGCGTAATGTCTAGCCTGTAGATACATAAAAAACTGTTGGTTAGGAATATGGTGTTTTTCTTTGAGGTATTGGAAGGAGCGAATCACCGATTAAAACAACCCTTTTATATGAGAATTACTTCAACGGTTGATATTCTAAATCATTTTTTGTGTACGTGTGTGTGTATTTAGATAGATGGATATATCTATATATCCTATATAGATATTTGCATGCATTATATAGTGTATATATTATAGATAGTGTTTATATACTACATTCTGTATAAATTATAGTGTATTAGTCATATATATTACTGTGTGTTATATAATGTTTATAACACACACACATGCACGCACAGTTTATATTACTGTGTGTGTCATATACTGTTTATATCACTGAGTCTATTTGTGTGTGTGTAGCTGTTAAAGCAACCAGGTTGTTTCTCAACACATGAGATGACAGAGGCAGGTTGTAAATAGGCCCTCGGCCATTTTGTGAGGTAGAGAACATCATCAGGAATAATGCAAACCTGGGCACCCTGTGCAGTGAATTGGCAACAGTGTTCACCGGAACAGAAAGGATTCCACAGGCTGATAGTTTTCAAAAGGTCCAGTGTCCACTTAGTTTATGGATATGAAGTAGAATAAAAAAATAAAAAAAAATGTAAAAAAGTTAAAGCAGAAGAAATGATTTATTTTTCTTATTGAAATGCTGTCCAGGGACTTCCATTTCCTGTTTTGTTTTGTCACTGTGTAGGTCAAAGTATGTTTCATTAGCACACCCAGAAAACTGGGTACTTTCCAGGTGATTTCCTTACAACTTATCCCATAATCCAGCGTTGTCTGTTTTGATGCTCATTAGTTTCTAGCACATTCTTTGGTATCTTCAGTCACATTAGTATCTATAAGTCCTTGTCCCACCCTATAGGTAATGGGAGGTGAATTTCGCACTGACATTCCATTTTCAGTTGCAGCTCAGATAATAATAATATAAATAATTTTATTATTAAGTCGCCACATTATTTGGAAATGGCAACCTTTTGGTTCTATCAAATCTTTAAGCTGACTGGTTGCATGGACCTCCTGTCAATCTCAGCAATGATTGACCGCACTGGCCTCCTGTTTATCTCCATGCTGGAGACCCCTGCAGCTTGCTAATTGGTTGGCTGTTAGAAAAACTCCAGCCAATGTGCGGCACATTGTGGATTTCTGAAACCCAAGATAATTGTCCCACAAGGGCTTGGGTCCAATAATGTGATCGTTCAGAAACCCCAAATGATTGGATGATATAGTCTAGAGCGCATTACCAATCATCAGAGCCTGTACCTTCACCTCCGGGCTGAAGCTTCCCCATCTATCGGACTCCATAATTACTGGCATGTACAGCAGTAATAGAGCTTTTATTACTGTACTTGCTGATAATTATGAAGTGTGACAAATGAGGAAACTGCAGCCAAGAGGCGGAGGTTCAGGCTTCGATGATTGGTAATGCGCACACACTAGACTATATAATGCAATCAGTTGGGGATTCTGAACGATCATTTTATTGGACCCAAGCCTTTGTGGGACAATTATCTGGGGTTTCAGAAATCATTAACACCACACACTACAGTATTGCTCCGATCTACCGATAATTGGATGACATGGCCGATAATCGCCTTTTCACTTGCGTTTTCCCTGTGCTTCTGTTTTTATTAACTTATATTTGCCTTTCATTTTTTATCTAAGCAGATGAGAAAGCTGCATTTTTTTTTTTTTTAGTTTTTCTTTTTAGTATTTTTATTTTATAATTATCCCATATAGTAATAGGGTGTGTTACACTGTACAGCATTTCTATGTTGTTCTCCTTATTATATAAGCAGACTAATATTTTTAGTATAATATCCACCTTAATCAAAAACACTGCTTCCATTGCATAGCCTATTATTCCAACATAGCACATTAGTATTGAACAGATTCTTACTTAATAATAAAAACATGCAATGCTGTTCTCCTGAATGAACTCCTAGCGTTATAATTGCTGTAAACTGTGAATTCCGATTAAATACGTCAAGGTAACATTATCAGCAGAATGAGGTGTTTCACTTCCAGCTGCCTCCTGTTGTACTGTAATAATTCGATTTTACATAGTGCAACAAATCCCAGCTCTTAGTGCTAACCTGTTAATATAGAGTGGTTGGGTGTAACAACACACAGGAGCCACAGAAACAATATGCGTTTCAGAGAATGTTTTGCAAGAAGAAAACTTAAGCCTATAGGGCAATTATGTAATTTTTGACTGTGGCAGCCTAAATAGGTCTATATAATGACCACAGGTTAAACCCACAGATCTTTAGTGGTTTAAAAAAAAAAAAAAAAAAGGTTTGCAAAAAATTTATATTTTTTAAGTTGGACATCTAGAAGACCAATAGTTTTTGGAAAGCATATAATTGGTTATGTGTGGGAGGAAAATTGGGAACGTCTATGGGGCCAAGCATTGGGTCCGCTCCTCTCTCCCATAAGAAACTGTCCCCTTTAAGTAATTAGGGTTCGTTGTTCTTGCTAAACCTGTCTAGAGCCGTTGGTTCTATTCACATCAATAATAAAATGTGCTGCATATTTCAGAACCTAAAAGGTAGCAAATTTGCTAAAATTTTTACAATGTTGGTGTGTTTGTGTCTTTGAGCATTTTAAAATTAGAGGGTTTTTTTTTTTTAAAGTTTACAGGGAGATTGAAATTGACACATACATTGTGGAGTGTGCTGTCTAAAAATAAATATTAATATATATGATGAGCATGCAAGGGAGATATTAATGTTCCTATAACGTGCATGGAGTGCAAACCCAGTTTTTATCCTGATGTGCATGATCTGTTTGGTGTGTGTGTGTGTGTGTGTGTGTGTGTGTGTGTGTGTGTGTGCACAGGATTTATTATAAAGTGAGGATGTGGCTGCTGGATCTGATCCAAAGAGAGCTAATATTCAGTTGGGTCTAATATTATGTAATAAATGTATGTACAATGTGTAACTCAGAAAAATATGCTCAACACAAACTTATTTAGCATATCCTTATTATTATTATTATTATATATATATAATATTAAACAGTGGTTGAGTTCATAAATCCACGTCTTGCATGTTTTAAGTTCTGAATTGTATCATTCTGGTTTTGTTTGTGCATGTGTTTTGAATAGTTGATGTGTTTATATATAAATAAATGGGAAGGGGGAAATGAACTGTTTTGTACTCAGGCAGGCTACAGAATTGCTGTGTTTCTTTCGTACCCAGAGCACGCAATGCGGAAGCAGACAAACGCGGGAGCCATCGCCGGGGGGGTGATTGGGGGGATTCTCTTCCTACTCCTTCTGGCAGCCATCATCTTCATCGTCATCAAGAGGGGAGGACTACACAAGAAAGACCGTGGAACTTACAATCCAAAAACCAGAGTCTTCGGCACTGGCAATCCATCACAGCAATTTACCTATACAGATGACGGAGAGTTGGACAAACCCCTCAAGAGCACTGGTCCTTTGAGAGACAGTGGGTTAAGCCCCTCATTGGGAGACGAGGATGAGGAGGAAGAGGAGAGGATGAAATACAAAGTTCTGGAAGACGATGAAGAAGAGGAGCGATTTAATGAGGTGGGGCCCATGCTTCAACTCAGACCACACACTCAACTTGACTCTTATCTGGATGATGACATGGAATCACAGACCGATGGTTCTTTTATCTCCAGGACTGCAGTGTACGTGTGACATTCCGTTTTTGGAATTTTGTGATTCTGTTCCCTCAAAGCACCTGAATTGCAGGGTGTCTATAATCCGCCCCAGTTTTATGAACTGTAGAGTATGTGTAACTCTACCCATCTCAATCCTACCAATCATCTGGATTTCATCTACTCCTCTATACTTCTTGACTGAAACATACATGAACTGTAGGATTAAATCCCAATGTTTAAATCTGATCTCCAATCAGGTATGTGCATACCCATCATATGTTCATTGACTATAAACACAATATATCCTAAATCTCCGATATGCCAATATCTGGACTGCAAATCATTCATAGCCTCTTGAAAAAAGAAAAATGCTTCCCAGGACTGAACAGGTAAAACCTCCCCCTTACCTGCCCTCTTGAGACAACAGAGTACTTTAATTGTTCCTCTCACAGAATACCTTGAACTATTAAAAGACTGTTATGGACATGGACCTTTCTATATTAATGTGTATCTTGGTAACCCTCATTATTTCAGGGGACTGGGTACCACATATGGTTAGCCACTCTGGCCTTGCATACAATCTTGGCTTGTCGGTCTGTGGCTGCCTTTTTGCTGATTACAGATCTGGATTTTTGCGACAGAGATTGCATTGAAGGGACTTGCAATATTAGAAATAATGAAGGACTGATTAAAGCTTAAATATGAAGGAAAGGAAACTCTGTTTTAACAGGATCAGTCGGGAAGTTTAATCTTTTAATTTTATGCTATTTTTTTTGTATTTCTGTAAAAAAACAAAAAACAAAAACAAATTTTAAATAAATATGAAGAAGAAAAAAAAAATTCTTGTTTATCTGGATAAGCTTCTTGTAGAATCCATCATTCTTGTTTTAAGTTGTAAGTATTTATTGTCTGGGAAAAATACAACCAAACTATAGAGACTGCAAACACTAAAAAGCAAGATCCTTTACACATTTGCAGCCCCCTGATCTCCAATTAAACGCTAGAGAGTTGTGAGTTTGCAGCATTGGTGATGTCTTGTTTATGTTATTTTATGTTTACATGATTAATAAATGTTTCTGCTTTCCTGACTATGCAAAGTCTGGCACCGGTCTGGAATTCAGCAATCCCGTTTTATGCATGCAGTAGCAAGCTAAATTATATAGTGTCTGGGTCCTCATGGTGTCTGTGTAACAGCTCGTTGACACAATCCAGTAATACTAGATCTTTAAGAACAATCCTTTATTTATTAGAATTTTTTTGTAAATGGTGAGTAAAATGTTTTGTTAATTTAATTTTTTTAAGTAATGATAGTTAAAAAAACAAAACTCAGAAACCTATTGTAGTAAACTACAGCACCACCTAATGGTTACATGATCATGAAAAAAATGACACAGACATTACGTTAAATTTATCTATAGCTAGGAATTGGGAAAACATTATCTGGCTTAAAAGACAAAGGGAGGAGGTGTTTTTAAAAGGACACTCAATTTAAATTAGATTTGTAAAAATAAGAACTTTTTTTTTTTTCTTTTTGGGTTTGTGATAATTCCAAATATTTTGAAAAGCCCATGGACTTAAATGGTTTCATGTCAGTGTTTTTCAGTTTGAAGTTTTACAAAGCCTTACTAATTAACTGCAGTTAGACACGCTTTAATGATTTTCTTCTGATGTAAACTGGATAAGTAACTAAAAGGTATTGATCCACACATCATTAAAATGGACTTGCCAATGTATGATGCCATCCTTCTCCATGCCGTTTAGGAAAGAATGTATTATCAAGTTAGCTATTTCTTCCATTAATTGTAATTTTTATTTCTTGTTTTTTTTTTTTTTTTTTTTTTTTTTTTTTTTTTTTTTTTTTTTTTTTTTTTTTAAGCAGAAAAAAGAAAAACAGATCAGAGGTCAGGCAGCCATTTTGTGACCTTGTTCCTCACAGTCTCTGGTTACCATTTCATTGCTTGCCTTCTTAGTTGTTCTCAGCATAGCTCACAAAATGGTTGCCACCACTTTTGAGGTGAGAAGGGGGACAGACAGGTAAATTTTAAGTGCGCAAAGGCTATTTTGTTAATTATATGGTCACTCACTCCACATTCATTATAATAGCTCAGCCTGTAGATTCTCTATTGCAGCTGCTATTTAGCATATTGTGGGACTGTGTCCAGTGTCAGCGTCTCAGATTTATATCTGAAATGGGCTTGTGAAAATTAAATACGTATACAGCATAAATGGGTGTGGGTCACCGATGAGAACGTTCTTTCAGCAAGTGGAGCGAACAGTCTAGGAAATCGATTTGCTTCTGCCTCGCCGAGGAGAAGCAATCGATCCACGAAGAAGGAAGATCCAGTGGCGAATGGTGAGTATTAATGGAAAACCAACCCTTATCCCAACCCTACTCTTCCATTACCCTAACCCTTCCTTCCTTGCAGCCTGACCCTAAGACTCCCCTCCCTCGCAGCCTGACCCTAAGACTCCCCTCCCTGCAGCCTGACCCTAAGACTCCCCATAGACTTCTACTCCCTCTAGACTCTCCTATAATACTCACCTGCAGCCGCAGTTTATGAATGAATGAATGAATGGGTAAGTATGCTGATCAGTATAATTGCTTGTTCATGAAATTTTTTTTCGAATTAGCTGTATTTTCGAGGCAGCGACTTTAGATTCCTGACAATTTAACGATCCATAAATGCTGCCATTATTAATGAGAAATGGTTTTCATGGCAGCGCTAGACACACCCATGGGTGGAGCTATTCACAAGACACACCACTTTGGTGCAGCATCTTGATAGTGCTGCTATCAAAATTCAAAATCTTCTGGATATTCAGAATTTGCAGGTATATCTAAAATGTGTAGAGGAGATTTTAGCACATTTTAATTGGTCAGGGATTATTTGAGGTGACATTGATGGATTTTTTTTATTATTAAAAACATTTATTATTTATTAACATATATATATATAGCTAGCAGATCACGTACCGTATTACAATTTAAAAAATTTGTATAAACAATATTGAGTGTAACAGACTGGGTGGGTAAGAGGATGTTGCTCACATGCTTACACTCTATAGGACAGTGGGTTTGATTCATAAGAAGCAAGTGCTATATATCACATAATGGAGCATCCAGGTTGTATGGTAACATTGCTCAGTGCTGTGTATAATCAGTCACACAGCAGTGTTACTAAGAGTACTGAGGGGATATTACTATGGAGAGAGACAGGGTGTATGGAAACAGTGCTCTGTATGATCAGTCACACAGCAGTGTTACTAACAAAGTAGAAATAGCAAGAGAGTGTGTGGGTTTGTGTTAATAATGTAATAGAAAGGCAGAGTGGTTGTTAATATGGTAAATAAAGCTTACGAGTTTTAAGAGAGTGCTTGAAAGTTTGAAGAGTAGAGGATAGTCTTATTGGGTGAAAAAGGTTATCCCAGAGAGTGGGTGTAGCACGGGAGAAAACATGACCTAGTTAAAAAAAAAAATGGCTAATTATACATTCATACGTTCAAACATTATGCCCCCATACTTAATACATATTTCCCCCTCATGCCAACACCCTTCAGCCAATGTCTTGTTGCTCAAGGAAGGAACGTCTTTCTTGTCTGTGCAACTTCTCCTGTTTTGAAGTGCTGCACCTTTATCATTAACGAGTATTTAGCAATCATGTCACAGTGACATTGCATTTATTTGCCGGTTCAGCCAAATTAACCATCCCATAACAATTGAATGTTATCCTTGTGTCTCAGTCCATACTGTGTGCAGTCACCAGGACCTAGTCTCGTCACTGCAGCAGGGGACACATGTGATAAGATCGTTATAGGTTCAGTTCATAAGATTAAAATAGTCTTAATGGTGTGTACTGACAACAAGGGTAGTTCCATGGCTGTAACCCTTGTTATCATTGCAAGCAGGAATAATGCTGTACTTGTGTAGAAGGGAATCATTTCTACATGATGGCCCAAGTTGTGCAGCAGCAGCCTACCAATAAAAATGATGTGGTCTCCTAGATACACTCAGAAGCTACATGGGTATTTTCTTATGCTGGTGTCGCACCTGTGTTTTAGAAGCCATGCTGGCTTTATCTGTGCTAGAGATAAAATTGCTGTAATGCTTTGTTGGTTTATATCCATTTAGTGTCTGGAACTCATGCTTTTACCTTCATTGCAATGGTTCCCATTTTTTTTTTTTAGTAGTAGTAGTAGTAGTAGTAGTGGTGGGCCTGAGTCACACTTAAAAAGCTTGGGGCAGATCCAGACCCTCTGCCACTGTCGTTTTTACGGTGGCCGTATGTGTAAGAAAAGGCATTTCTGCCATTCTACGCATGCACCGGGCAGATGTTGCCCGACGTAATCCATTTATCAGGATGCCCTGAAGGGGCGTGCAGCACCGTAACTACACTGTAGTTACGGAAGGTAGGCGGGGGAGGGAAATTAGGGAGGGAGGGCTGGGTTAGGGGGTTACGATTAGTTTCCCAGCGTAATTACGCCGGCTTAAGTTAAGGTAGCCTTCAGTCGGCGTAACAGTGGGTAAGTACGCCGGGACAGGGGGAGTGCTTATGAGCTACGCTGGCCGTACTTAGGAAGTACAGCACGGCGTAGCTCTGGATCAGGCCCCTTGTGCTTAAGTGCGTATTTTGCCAAAATGACCTACTATGCATGCGTACCAGTCCTGTTCGTAGATTACCTCCATGCGGTCTTTAAAGACTGCACGGAGTACTTTAAGTAGAAAGAGGCAGTGTAATGCCGCCTTGGGGAGTGCTTAGGGAGAAGTGGAAGGGGGATTTAGATTAGCCGGAGATGGTGGGGGTAGAGCGGGAAGAGGCATTGCACAGTTAGATAAGGTAGCCCTATGGTACTCGTAAGTGCCAGAAGGTACCTAAAAACGGGGGGCGGGTTAGGGGCTGGAAGAGTAAGTTAGGTGCAGATTTGCTTGCACTTAACTCACTCTTAACTGTGAATACGGTAAAGTATTCGTAGTGGTATTATTTTTATTATTAGATTATTTTAATAGTAGATTACTTTTATTTCATTTGGATTTCATTATTATTAGTAGTAGTTCTTCCCCAGTTAGGGTCAGGATAATTTTAATGCCGATCAAATATGTCGGCATTGCAGTAGTCTTTAACACAGGTGTTGCGGTAACGCAGTAAACCTCAGTGGCGACCTTATACCTGCAGGCAAGAATTTCCGGCATCCTGCTTTGGATAAAGTTTTAATTTTTAACCTGTAAACATTGTATATCTTTCATTAGTAGGAACGGCCTTGTGTTAAAGTTAAATATTTGCAGGAGGCGACTGTACCAGTTATACCGGCCCGTTTTAAAGATGACCGATACAGCACAGCAACATTTTCTAATGGGAAACCCATTCCATGACACCAGCTCACTAGGGGCATGGGATATCCCTAAAAATAAGGACCTGAAAACTAATTTGAAACAAAAAGTGGAAGCTGCTACTGGCATTGCTGTGGCTAATAAAATAGAGTAAAACATCAAGGACTGGATTCAGATTTAATAACGCAGGTGATTTGTGTAAGCCACCTGCCTAAGTCCTCTTGCAAGTAACATCTGCACATGATTACGCCAAATGTTACTCATCGGTTCTCATTGCGCATGGGACTGTATTCTGCATGCCTAAATCCTGCAACGGGGGTGGCATTAGGCATGCAGAATAGCTGCATTGGGCGGTGTTTTAAGTTCCATGCGGTTCTGTCTGGACACGGATCCACACAGAAAGCTAGGGCACAACAGGGGGGGTGTCACAGGGGAGGTCACCTCCCTCTTCTGTGCATAATACCATACCATACGTAATAAACAAACAGGTCTGGATACCGCCCAAAGTGTTGAAATATATATATTTTTGAGTTGTTGGGTAGAGATATTGAAGTATATTGATAGTTTTTTCATATAT
>WWET01000767.1:171567-184477 GCA_011038615.1 Limnodynastes dumerilii | reverse complement strand
TTTTTTTAAAGACTGTTCTTAAGAAGCTGCAACTTCACTCCAGTCCATAGATATAAGATAGGGAACCATGTCAGAACTCAGTCTCCTTCGCATAATAAATCTATTAACTACTATTCTCTCTTTCTAGACTCCTCCCAAGTACACCCAGATCGCAGACACGTGGAACCATTCTGCATTGGAGAATGATTACCTTGAGCAAGAGAACCCTATTTACAATGAATTTTCCCCCCGATCAGGAGAATCCCCGAGAGAGGAACAAGGCTTTGTAATGTCTCCAGCTGTGTATGTGTAATGACCATCAAGGCCATCTATACGGGAAGACCTTGCCCAAGCTCTAAGGATCTCATCTACACGCTGTGCTGGAAGATTACAGTACAGGCTTATGTGCTGGAATATGGCTACGGTTTATATAGACACTACAGTCTGAGCTTGAATGAGCTGCACTGCAGTGTTTTTAATGTACGCTCTGTAAGCACTACAAGATGAACTTGAATGTTCTGTGTGATAAACACTGCATTATTTGACCAAGCTTACACTCTGCAGACAAGGACAAGATGTGCCTGAAGTGACGTTACATAGAGAACAGGCGATGCATGCTGGGATAGGTGTGGTATCTATGTACAGCATTAAGCGTGTTCAGGTATGAAAGTGATAATGTATTGGGGATGGGTAAATATACAGAGGGTGTGACTGGGTTTATATGTGCAATATATGAAATATCTCTTTTAATACTGTGATCAAATATCTAAGCTCTGTGAGTCCTGTTAAGTTTCTGCTGTCTATTTTTGATAATTCAATAAAACTTTTTATAGTATTGTGAGAAGTGCATATATTTCTTTTTCCTGAATGTTGTTAGAAGCAGTTCCTACTGTGCCAACACCAAGACATTACCCACTCCCTGAAGTCGGCATCCTCTGCCTGATAGTAAAATAACTTTCTTGTCTTCACGTTCTTGCAGAGCGATTGCAGACTGTTTGTAGGATATAGTCCTTCTCCTATGGGCTAGACCCCAGCCAAATAATGGGGGAAACCCAATACGCACCAACACACATCAGGAGCTGCAGTGCTCAGTGCTCTGTATGATCCATCACACAGCAGTGTTAGTAACAGAACAGAGGGTGATTTTAGTATTGATATAAAAGGTGTCCAAAATCGAGTTAATCATGTAATAGAAAGGAAAACTGGATAGAAACGCAGTTGTAAATAGGGTAGACAAAGGTCAGGAAGGAAGTTGAGGAATTTGGTAAGTTTGTCTGAAGAGGTGAGTTTAAGGGCTTCTGCTTCTTAAGTGCGTATCTGGCTGAAATGACCTACTGCGCATGCGTAGTTCATCATATACACTATATAAGTACCAGATCAGTACGTAGACATCGTAGGTGCGGTCTTTAAAGACCACACGCAGAGATTTCCGTCCATAGAGGCGGCGTTATGCCGCCTCGGGCGTTTTTAGGAAGAAGTGGGAGGGGGGAGGCAGGGAGGTGCAATGTCCGTGCGGACATTGCATGGATAATTAAGGTAGCCCTATAGCACTCGTAAGTGGTATAAGGTGGTAGCCATATGGCAACTGTCATAAGGTACATAAAAATGGGGGGTTGGGAGCTGGAAGAGTGAGTTAGGTGCGGATCTGCCTGCACCTAACTCACTCTTATCTGTGAATCAGGTCCTAAGAGAGCACTTAGAATTTCGGAAAGTAGAGGATAATTTTAATGGGTGAGGAAGGTAATTCCAGAGAGAAAGGCAGCCTGGGAGAAGTCCTGTAACTGGGAATCATAGCATGTGTTTAGTGTAGAGGAGAGCTGTATGTCCTGTGAAGATATGAGAGAGCGAGCAGAGATATATATTGAAATAAGTGAGGATATGTATGTGTGTGCAGTCTTATGGATGGCTCTGTGGGTTAGCAAAAGGATTTTGTATTTCTGACATTTTTACACAAGTGCTACAAGATATATTAAAGGAATTGGTGATCCATGGCAAAAGGATCCTGCTTGTCCCATATCTAGTAGCCTTGTATAGGGTGCTAGCCTTCCCTCTGATTGAGGTGATGGCCTGAGAACCACCTGTTGACACTTGGGTACGTTGTTTACAGACATGCCCATGGTGGTCATCCTAACATTTACCTGTAGACCGTCAGGTGGAGCAGAACACCTGAAGACTTGGAGGGTGGTTGAAGGGAGTTACTTGTCCAAAGTACATCCTAGTGGCGTGGTTTGCTGTTGCCTATCCTTGTGTTTGGCTTCTGTAACCGAGGCGCTCGCATTAATCAAAACCTCCATTTACAGTCAGCATTACACTTCACAACCCGGGACATGCTCATTGCATTGGCACATGTAGCTGCATTTCACATAGCTGCTGTGTACCCGTACATTATATGCTGTTGCGAGTCCCCGCTGCGATGGCTGTCATAACGAAGTAGGGACAGCCTAAAGTTGCTTTTCGACATCAGTTTAAGAATATTTTGTTATGAATGGGTGAGTATGCAATTCGAATACTCACCCATTCATTTTCGGAAGTGCCAGCCCCGGACCAACGGAGAGGTGAGTAACCCTCTCCCGGGGACTTAGAGTTAGGGGGACTTGGGGTTAGGCTGCAGGGGGGAGACTTAGGGTTAGAGAGTGGATTACCTTTTGGAGCACCTTGTTCGGTGCTACGGGGATCGATTTCTATGCCTCATTAAGCAATCGATATCCCAGCCAGTTCCGAACTTGAAATAGGGCCGTTCTCCAAGTGGGATCCACACTGACTATATGCTGTAATTGCTTGCAAGCCAAAGCGTTATATGCACTTTTAGATCACACATAACACGCCTCACTTTTAAAAAAGGAATCACATGCAGATCTGGATTGAGTCCAATGTGTATAGTATGTACAGTTGATCAAATGCCAAATTTATGTAAATGCCCATTGCGGAATGGCTTAGATGGCTGCCCGTTTTACTAATTTACCATATTTTTCCTGCCCATTTGTCTCCATGAATAACCCATGCTTTAATAACAGGTAAAAATACTTTGCCTTCTGTGGGTAAACTGTGGCTTGCAGTCACCACATCTACACAGCCCCATGCACTGCTGCCTGTCTATTACACGGTGGTGTTGGAGATGAAGGATGATGAATGAACACACAATAGGAGGGAGCATGGAGTATAAGAAACACAAAGACACCGTAAGCAGAGGCCATTTGTCATAGAGAAAGGACAAGCAAAAGAGTTCAGAACTCTGTGAGCAAAGTCACTGTGCATAGCTAAAGCAGGGATGTGAGGTGCATGTAAAGTGGATGAGGATACAGACGGGGGACATGCAGATCCTGGAGGTGGGAGGAGGGAGCACCATAGTGTGTGCTAATATTGGCAGCAAAAGAAGAGAACGTGACACAGTGAGTGAGGAGTAAAACAAAGGAGATGAACAATAAATAATGACTGCAGTGATTTCATGCACAAACGCAGTGCACGCTCAACATTTTCTCACCCGCTGCATTTGTAAGTAAATGCATAATTGCCGACTCTCCCAGGATATCAGGGAAACTGCAAAAATTCAAGCATTGCTCCTGAAAACCTGTGGGGGTGTCTAATCTTGAGGCTGTGATTTATTGCAAATCACTGCCTTGAATTCTGAGCGTTATGGTTGGGGCTTCATGGCGTATTAGTGACATCAAGCCCTGCCTTAGTAACTCTATAGATTGTCTCTTTGATAGTCAGGGGCGGGACTTTAGGTAGTCATTTGCATAAATCAGGTCTTAAAGCCCCGCCCCCATGCTGCAGTCTCTTGTTTCTCCCAGAAGGGAGAAGAAGTTGGTTAGACCGAGTAAATGACCTTCTTGCTCAGCCCTGGATTATGGGGAGGGCAACTGGAATGATCACCTAGGGCTGGACAGAGTGGTCAACTTTTTAAAATAATTGGGGGTTTCATTACCAGCCCACATAAGTCATACACAGACTAAACACAAACACTGGGGGGCTCAAGCAACCAAAGATTTGGCTCCTCCATAGGGTTCCTACAAATGAAACCCCGCTGGCCAATTCTCTGTCAGCGGCGATGCTATGGATTGCGCAGGGACAATGGCGTGGCAGCAAATTTATAAAGACTGGTTATATATTAGACTCAATATTTGGATTCTATTGTGATCCTTGGAATCTGAGCTGGTGGCATCATCCTGATACAGTGGGGTAAGTAGACTGAATCGTGGCCCTGTAGCAAGGAGACAGGGCTCGAGTCAGCCTCTGACAGCTTAGAGTTGCATGGAGCGCCATAGCAGCTGCACACCCCTCTCCCACGATAGTAATGCTACTGCCCTGAACTCCGCATTTGAGATACCTAGGAGCAGGACCACCACTTGAAAATGTAGGGCCCGGAACCCGGGGTGCAGCACCTGCAGGAATGATTCACAGTGGGCCGATGCACAGGGAAGGCTTGTTAAACCCCCTCCCCTGGGCACTGGACCACTGATACTCTCTCCAGCAGCAGATTACTGCTGAAGAGCTGAAGTGAGTATGGGCAGTCCCTGTCCCTCTCCCTCCATTATGGTGGCCCCCACAAACTTTAATCCAGGTCAACTCCGGTATATGGGCTATGTCGGTTCCTCTCTTTTGTCCTTCACATTAGTGGAGGGACAGAAGGTATATGGGTATAGTAACATGGGGGTCAGACAGCAGCCAGTAATATTGGGCTGGATCCAGACTTATGTAAGTGCTTGAAATTAAGAGAGGAAAGTTACTCCTGGGCTAAACCATGCTGATTGCAGGGGAGTCATATTTCATCTGTTGCAAGAGTTGAGAGGTGATGTTTCCCAGCCCAAGTCTATATAACAGTGTGCAGTAAGCAATTCAAAGATATATCCCTGCATGCAAAGAACACAATTAACTTGACTCCCCCCTGCAATCAACATGGTTTTGCCCAGTTGTAAATTTCCTCTTAGGCCCGGATTCACAACACCAGACGTATTGCATATACGTCTGGTGTTTCCTGATATATGATACTGCGCATGCGTAGTATCTTTTTTACGTAATCTATTTAACTTTTTGTTACGTAGATTGCGTATATGCGGTCTGAAAAGTACGAAAAGTTACGTAGATTACACAAAAAAGATACTACGCAGGCGCAGTATCAAATATCAGGAAGCACCAGACGTATATGCAATACGTCCGGTGTTGTGAATCCGGGCCTTAATTTCAAGCACTTAAGTCTGGATCCAGCCCATTGTACCAAGATGCGTCCTGATTCTATATATCCATCTATGCTGTGCCTAGCATTTTAAGGAATTAAGAGAACCATAATATACAAGCTACATGTGCACTGTGATGGGCAAGGATGTAATTATTGTGGCAGAACAGTGAATACACGCCATGCACATTATAATAAACACAATACTTTTCTTTGTGCAGCAGCAGACTAAAATTATTTATGGCTCAATGATAATGTTCCCTAGGAGATTGCACTTAGTAGAATATTATTAGATTGATGCATTTTTATGTATTTCCGGGATGCAGTTTGCGGAGCGTATGTTCAATTTTCAAAATACAGGCAGCCAAAAGCGTATTAGAAAGTTTCATTAATGAACGGGAAAGTATATAGAATACATTTTTCGCCTTACTTACCCATTCATTTATTCAGAAACTGTTGTTGCACCAAAGTGAGTATTACAGGAAAGACTACGGGGAATAAAAGGGTTAGCGTAAGAGTAGGGTAGTCTTAAGGTTAGGATGCGGGAAGGGAGTCTTAGGGTCAGGCTGCAGGGAAAGAAGTCTTAGGGTTAGGCTGTACGGAGCAGAGGGTTGGGGTAAGGATTAGGATAAGGGTTGGGGTTACATTAATACTCACCATTCGCCGCTGCAACTTCGTTTTTTAGAGGCTAAATTGCTTCTCCATAGTGAGGCAGAAGCAATTGATTACACAGCCAGTTTGCAACAGGTTGGTATAAAATGGCCCTTTCGAAAAAGGACCATTCTAATGGGAGGCCCACACCCTGGAAAAGAAATGACATAAGGATGTATTTTTCAGGACACGATCCATTGAGGATGATGCTTCCTAGCCCAAGTCTAAGTAATACACCTTTCACATCTCCATCCCTGCAATTAGCCGGGTTTTCAAAGGGCTTTTTAACAAACACCCCTGTTAAGTCCAGCAGGGTAGACACGGGAAATTCTGGGTCCCGGGTCTGCCCTGACAAGAAGGGGCTGCTCGCAACTCCCGGGAAGGGACTTGTTTACTGTTGCATAGGAACAGTAAACAAATCTATCCAATTGGGTGTATTAGGTGAGACCTGGGTTGAAAAACTCGGGTCATCACCTTTCACATCACCACTTATCGGGGTCGGACCAGGACCATGGTACCTTTCAGATCACCAAAAACCCGGGTTTTTAGTGGTGGTCTGAAAGGGGCACCACAGTTCAAATCTAAAGCTGGTCAGTATCTGTGTGTAATAAGCAAAAGCAAAGTATTCTCCCTGCATGCAAAGAATAATATTCAATTTCCCCCTTTTGCCCAGGTGTAACTTTCCACCTTTTTCCCCCTCTTATTTTCAAACTCTGGATCCAGTCCAAAGTAAGTGGAATGTCAGGTCTGAGTTCTTAGAGGCTGCTCTGCATTTAGGGAACACCTAGGTTATAATAATAGACAGGACTGTATGTATACTGCATGCTTCTCTCCTCAGTTCAAAACAACGAGTGTAAGAAATTAGACCGATTAGGGCAGTAAAGGTTACACATTAAGGACCTGATCTAAGGTATGTAGACATGTCTATTTTCGGTGAAATTGTTAATAGGCTTATTATTTGCAAAATAAATACCACCTAATAGTCTAAAGTGGGTCATACTCTTGAGGACCATTTCTCCAATCAACAGATGAGCAGACCGTGTGATAAATTCAAACAATTCTGAAATGATCACACACACATTGACTGATTAGTCTACGAGACAGTGGATCTTTTGGTTAAAAGGAACAATCTTAAGCTAGGTACACACCTATACAATCACACTTGAGATGTGATCACTCATAAGGTGGCCATCCACTAGGTCAATTATCGGTCCCAGCAGGGGGTAGCCTGATAAACGGGACGATTTCCCGCAAGGGAAATGTCCTGTTATCGGCACCATCCACATCCTCTGCTGGGTCTGAAAATCCTAGCAGAAGAGGGGGAGGGGGGGCAGGATTCTCTATGGTGCCGCTCCATATCTATGTACAAAGCTGCTCTGTCAGCTTTGAATTATACCTTCAAAACTGTCAGAGCAGCATAGTACATAGATATACAGCAGCGGTTATTGCAGGGAGTAGTACAGACAGGGATCAGCCGGAACTGCGCTGTGTGAAGCGCGGCTTCGGCTGATTCTTGTCTGTATGTCTGCCTGCCTGCAATAGCTGCTGCTGTATATCTATGTACTATGCTGCTCTCGCAGCTTTGAGGGTATAATTCAAAGCTGACAGAGCAGCTTTGTACGTAGATATGGAGCGGTGTCTATTGCAGGGATAGGGAGCCATTCAGCTTGCTGATTGGCTCCCTTAAAATATCGGAAACTAGCTCCTGATAAAAATTAAAGACGTCAAGCAACCAAATAATCGCACCAGAGCGTTTCTGGTACGTTTATTTGGCGTTTGAAAAATCGATCTTGGCCATCCACTACAGCGATTATTTGCCCAATCACCCAATAAATGCACGATCTGGCCGATAATCGCTCTAGTGGATGGGCACCTTTACAATTTCACTGATGATTGCAATTCCCAATGAGCAATTCCAGTGTACACACTGTACCAATGAACCCGCAGATCTGAGATTGTCATCTCTCCTAAACATCTTCTGAAACATTCATAACTCCATACACACTGTAGGAGATGCCATAAAAGTCAGAGAGACAGTCGTACCTGCATACACACACTGCTCAACTTCGTCCAATATCATACCATTGTTGATCGTGATTTTTAAGAAGTTCATAAAACCAAAGCTACAGGTATATGTTCTGTTCTATCACAGGAAATCATGATCACAGGAGTGTACCAAGTCTTGTGAATATTGGACTAAATCATTGTAAATCATATGATCACGCTAATATTTGGATAGATACTAACAGGTGCTGCACATACACTGCATGATAATCATGCAAAACAGTCATTTGTAACTGACCAGCGCAATAACCCTGCAACACTGAATGAAGGTATTATTACCTGGAATAGTCAATATTCAAATGTTCCCTTAGAATGAGTTAGTCTCAGTGATGTCATCACGTTTTATGCCACTTAGAATGGCGGCAAACCACATCCTTACAGTAAAGCAGCGATGGTAATGTTGTCACGAGAAGTCTGAAGTATGAAAACGTGCGACAGCGCCCAGACGAGTTTAGAAGACTTTGAATGGCAACAGTAAGTTTACCCTCCCCCCTAACCCTGGACCGGATTTACACTTAAGTGTGAAATAAGTTGGTGCGGAAACACATGTATTTGCACCTATTTGTTCAGTCCACTTCCATGTCCTGCCCCCATTTTAAGGCGCCTAATGGCTCTTACAAGTGCCACAGGCTGCCTTAAATTCCCGTGCGCATTTTCCCTCTTAAGTAATCTAAATGCCCCCCCCACTTCTCCTACCTGCAGTGGCACGTCTCCTCTTACCTAAAAAACGACTTGCAGACTTGCGCACGTAAGGCTACATAGATTGCATAGTCAGACTACGCATGCGCAGTAGAACCAATCTTAAAAATATGCACACCTAAGAGACCGCAGCTTCTTAGGTTTGAATCAGGGCAGAAGGCGGAACTAGAATTTAATTATTTTTTTTGGGGGGAGGGGTTTTAATAAAGTATTAAACCACTCCCCTTTTATTTTTGACTCCTCCCTTATTTTTAACCACACCCACAAGCCTTCCATACTCACTACAGCTTACACACACCCCTGTTTGTGACACCGGGGAGCTGTGGAACCATGAATTGTAGAAAGGCTGGGACCAGAATGCAAGTGTACCCAAACCTCTCACCTCGCACCAGTTGAGGGAGGAAGCAAAGTGGCACTTCTATAAGGGACCCCCCTCTAAATCCGCCACTGACTCAGGGCTCCTAACTCTAACTTTTCCCTTTTAGAAGCCTAACTTTAACCCTCCATGTCCCGAAACCTAACTTTACCTTTTTAGTAGTCTATCCTTAACCCTTCCCTAACCAATCTTGTTCCGCATCTTTACCCTCTCCTAACCCTAACCACCACCCCTAACTGTCCTGGAGCCTAACATTAACACTCCCCTCCCCTCCTCGCAGCTTAACCCTATCCAGGATACCTTGTTGAAATAATAACATTCAACATTGTTCCGTTATGATATACAAATATTTTTTATTAAAAACCTGTCGGCACTGACAGAGCCGTGATTAAGCTGTCGGAAGTATCAATGTAGAAAATGGGATTGCTGCAGCAGCAACTACTACTTGTTTTTAATCTATTTTTATACTAAGGGGCCTATTTCGATATAAATTGCAGCTTTCACAATGATGACTTCTAGATGCCTGTGAATGAAAATACATTATAATACATTGTGTGGATGAGGTGCCATGGTAAGCACAGCACCTCCTGCTGGATGGAAATGCACATAACATAATAAAAACTTCAGCCTAGGTTTTAGTTATTTTAAGACAAACACTGTCAATAATTTCATCTGCTGCTAGTATCACATTGATTTATGTCTTATATAACTTATGAATGTAGGGCTTTCTGGTTGTATGGATAAAAACGTTAATGATATTAGGTGTGTACACAAGCCACCTCACTGAAAGTAATATTTATTGCAGGCATAAGGCAAGTGTTGTTATAATCATGGTTGCCAACTTTTAATCTCTTCCCTCCGTGAGATCTAATTGGGAAAAGATAAATGCAAGCATGGGGGTGGGGCTTAATAATGTGATTTATGCAAATCACGTAATTAAGCTCTGCCCTCTGTCAATTATTTATCCTAGACCTTGTGTTATTAGGGATGGGAGCGGGCTTGAAGACGTACCGGATATCCCGGGAAAGTTTGCAGCCCTGGTTATAATACAAGTTCCAGAATTCCAACATCCAGCTATCAACTAAGCCTATGGAACATGAAGAGATGTGTAGTTTCTCAGTCAGAGAGACACATGTTGCCAATGTCTAATCTATTGATTAACCCATATGTCACAACCCTGACCTCTCCTGAGGCTTTCGTGACTTATCTGGGACACAAGGGGTTAATCACAAAAGCCACCTGGTCTGTTCTACAATGACTAATGCCCCTTATCCACCCCAAATATGACTTATTACTAATGAACTGCCACCTCCAAGACTTAGGTTCTCCTTTACACAATTCTTCCACAATTATACTTTATAAGAATTATCATCAACTCAGAATGACCTCTTCTGTTACCATTAAGTAACGTTTAATAACCAAGCTGGTCTGACATGTGAATTTGTAAGAACACAGAGACATGAACTTATTAATTAATATTTAATATGATAAGAATCACAATGCTTATTTATAAAAGAATAACAAAATGGACATATAACACGCAAAAAATAAAAAGGGGAAAACACAGAAAGACTTACGCAAAAATCTTCCCTGCCTGGGATTAGCAGAATACTTAGGGAACACTTCCTTCCTTCAAAGATCCCATGAAGTGAACGTTATGTATCTATACTACACTTTTTAAATGCAAAAACTGCTCCTCTCTAACAGCCCCCACCAGGTTTGTGTCTGGAGAGACTCTTCTTCAGAGATCAGCTTTTATGACCCTCCCCCTAATATCCTGATCCATTTACAACAGGGCCATAACCTTACAGGAGCCATAACTTGTTCTGCCCCACTACATTCAAGCTAGTGCTATAAACAAAAACCAGATTTTGGCCAAATGAAGGTCACTCTATATCCTGATATTACTTTATACACATGATATTTGATTATATCCTGACACTATAGTTGCCAACTCTCCCTAAATATCAGGGAGACTCCCTGAAGAGTTGGTGATCTCCCTGAATTTGCTCCAGAAGTCATTGCAATATAATGATGGTCATTTTCATGTAATCAAAGACTTGCAGTTATCTAAGACAATATGACTTCAATTATGGAGACAGAAACTAAAAATACACTTTGGTCTTCCGTTAATCAGCTGTAGTGTCACCTACTTTTAGCTTTTCTATGAAGATAAAGAAGTCAGCTGATCCTATTCACAGTCTCCACAATAACACTGAAAGTATTAATTCACTGATAATTTACCAATCAATAAATACTGATGCTGCCATTTTTATTGAGAAATAGTTTACCTGGCAGCATTGGACACACCCATTAGTTGAGCTTTTCACTGGACACACCCCTTTAGCAGTACAGGACACACCCTTTTGGTGTATTGATGCAGACCCTCCTGTTACGATTGGCCACTGGGGATTGCACCCACAGTGGGGAACCGCAGCGTGGTGTGCTGACTGGAACCCAGGTACTCTCCGGAACCCTCACATACAGTACACACAAGACCAGATATAAAGTAAGGCAAACAGGTTTATTGGTCAAGTACTGAATTCTCTCAATAGTAAGCAGCATATAAATATTACAAACTGCAATATCTGAACTTCCAAATAGGTGAGCACAGAGGTAAGTAATACACCCAGGGAAATACAACAGATATACTACGAATACTGAGATTAGTGCAATGTGCACTACAGGTCCCAGCAATACAGAGAAAAGTACAGATGGTAAGTACTGAGTGGAAGCAAGATGGAAAACTACCAAACACACTGCAAGATGTTATAACAGCGGAGCAATGCTCTAACGATACACACAGCTAACACACTGGAGAATAATAACACAGTGGCATACAAGGCTGATGACTAAATACACTGCTAGATGGTACTCGCAGGCTGGATACACACACAGCAAACACACACTGGAGAAGAACTACACAGTGGAGGATAAGGCTGGCGGCTGAGTAACTGCAGATGACAACAGCAGAACCCTAACCAACGTGGCAAGGCTGGAACACGAACTCACTGCAAGACAGGAGACGCTAACACACGTGGCCAGGTAAACAAACACACTACCGCAAGATGGCACAAGCAGGTACTGTGAAAACCAACATGGCAATAACACACGATCACTCACTGCAGATGACACAAGCAGGAGGCAATAAGCAACTGTGGTAGATGACACACACACGCCTGAACAGTCGGGGCAATGCAGGATGGTATGCACGCAACACTCAAACCAGCAAGTGGAATGGAGACCGGACCTGTCCAGGACAGAGGCCGATGGCGAGAGCAGCAAGCCACTCACGCTGCGCACCTTACCACACAGAGGGTACAACAGACAACGAAGAGAGGTATAACCAGGCAAGGGGTAACACTGGGAAACAGGGTAACAGGGTAGCAAGAGCAAAAAGCACTTATCAGGCACACGATGTCAGCGAGCATAAAGCAAGGACCAGACGCTATAACCGACGGTGTGCAGATCCCAGCAGCAGCTATTTAAAGAACCCTCCTCCAATCAGTGAGGAGGGCCTGACACACCTCCAGAGCTAATAGCTGCAGCTGGGAATGTGCAGCTAGCTGCACAGCTAGCAATGGCAGATACATAGCAGTAAAATAGGCAGGCATAAAATGAATAGAACAGTAAAATAACAGAACAGAAATACAGACATGTTAACAAGGTGTAACACCAGGGAGGAGCCGAACCAGGTCTGTAAGAATGTCAGGGGTAATAGGTCTACGACCATCCGGGGGAGTGGGGCGTGAGCGGGCCCACCCTCTCAGTGCCCTGGCTATCAGGAATCCTTTAGTGAAGTCCTGATGACCGTTAAGGCGCAAAAAGAAAGATATGCCCGCCAGCACCGCTGCCACACTCGCCCTAGATCGGCCGGCGACATACTCGCCCCAGATGAATTCCTCCAGCCTAGACTGGCCCTGCTCTGACCCAGTGGCATGGACGCCAGCGAAACGGACCCCACCCTC
>WWET01000767.1:150684-166198 GCA_011038615.1 Limnodynastes dumerilii | reverse complement strand
TCCCGAAATCATCAAAGGCTTGCAGCTTTCTGCATACTTGGAAACTACACTTCCCGCAGCCCTAGGAATCTTAAACGACTCCCCTCATATACAGGTAGAGAGAGCACATCGTATTGGCCCGGAGAGGCAGGGCGAATGCCCTCGTCTCCGACCTGTAATAGCGAAGTTCCTGGACTTTCGTGCCAAAGAGGCTATTTTGAGGGCATTTAAACGTACTCAAGACCTCATCGTTGAAGATCAGCGTATTCTTATCTTCCAGGACTTCTCTGCATCAGTAACGCAGAAACGAAAAGAATTTTCTCTAGTCTACAAATGCCTAGTGGAGCAAAATCAAAGGTTTGCTCTGCTTTACCTCGCCAAATTGAAAGTCACCGTTAACGGTAGAGATATCTTTTTCACTGACCCGATCAAGGCCAAGGATTACTTCCTAGGCCCTCACTCACCGAATAGATCACCGGACTGTGGACAAGATGTCTGATCTTTCTGTACAATACTCGGGCTAATGGGTAATGTCACCGAGGGGCTATCTGGTAGACAGCAATTATTAACTATTCTGCAATGTTTTTCCCTTTTGCATGTCTTTTGACGTTTGAATGTCTTTTATCTATAATGATGTAGTCCAGGGTTGAGAATTGTTAACTCATATGTTCATAAAACCCTTGCAGGGGGGGCCTCCCCTCCTGGGCTTCTTTGATAGGTTTAATATGTTAATACTTATAACTATTTTGATGGTTACTAAGTGCTTTGTAAGTTTGAAAAACACAAGTTTGAGCCTTTGGTTCTCCCATTTCAAGGGACAACCAAAAGCTAGTTTGGTAGGAAAATTCAGAAATACTGTTAAAGTCAAGGTAGAGTTAAAACTGAAACTAACAACTTTTTCCTTTTTTTTTTGTGCCACACGGGTCTCTATTGTAGTGAACTTACCTCCGAAGGCTGGGGCGGACGAGTCACACCGCTTTTAGATTTCTGCCATGTAATCGTACCGACCGATGGGGTAGGTTAATCTAATGGACCAACCACACATGCACAACACCACACAATCACCTAACCCTCAGACCCAACACCCGAATTTCACACTAGCCTCTTGGAACGTGGGAGGGCTAAATACACCCATAAAACGTAAGAAGGTTTCAACACTCCTTAAGAAATCTAAAGTAGACATAGCGCTACTTCAAGAGACTCACTGGAGACAAGGTGAGGGATCTAGCTTGAGAGATGGTTGGATAACGGAATGTGTTTCGGCCTCCTACCACAACAAGTCTAGAGGGGTGGCTATCCTCTTTCGTAGGGGGTTCCCATACCAAATCTTAGACCAATACTGTGATCCGGGGGGACGCTTTCTGTTTATGGACCTCAAGATCAATTCAACCAGATATTCGTTGTTGAACATGTATGCCCCTAATGGAACCAATTCAGATTTCTTTAGCGCCCTCTCGCAATTTCTGTTGAACAGAGACACGCCCAACTTGATTATAGGTGGAGATCTTAACTCTGTCGCTGATCCTCTGCTGGATAAATCCCCGCCAGGCAGAAACCCTCAATCACCACAGTGGTACCACATCCAGGGCTTCCAGTCTTTGCATAGAATAGTAGACACGTGGCGAATCCTTCATCCATCGGACAAATCCTTTACCCATCTCTCTGCGGCACACGGTTCATTTTCTAGGTTGGACTACTTTATGGTGGCAGATATATTGGTGTCACAGCATAGAGGTGCGTCCATAGGTAACATAGTTATATTGGATCACTCGCCCATTTTCCTTACTCTGCAACATGCCATTCCGGTAACGGGCTCGCGAACTTGGCGTTTTCCATCATACTTAAAAGACTCAGAGGATTTCCGTAGGCACCTAAAATATCATTGGAATGATTACTTAGATACAAACCTGTCACACTGGGACAACCCAGTCCTGTTTTGGCAAACATCCAAGGCAGTACTTCGGGGAGGCATAATCAGTTACGTCGCAAGACGCCGCAAAGAAGCTAAGAAACACACTCAGTCTTTGCAGGAGAAAGTTACGTCCACATTTAGGGAACTCACGGTTAACCCAAACCCAGACACCCTGAGCACATAGAAACAGGCCAAGGGTCTCTTGGAGTCATTTCTCACACAGCAGGCCCAAACATACTTAGACTACAAATCCCAAAGGTACTATAGATGGGGAAAAAAGCTGGGTAGGGTCTTGGCAAATATGGCAAAGACTTGGAAGCCAAGAAGTTACTTCACGGCCCTGAAAAATCCATCAGCCCTGGGAGAGGTGATGGTGCGATCTGAAGATATCATGAACCAGTTCCAACAGTTCTATGAGAACCTTTATAGGGCTATCCCTGGTAATCCGGAACTTCAGGACACTATGCTGTGTGAAACACATCTCCCGAGGTTGACTCAGGAACAAAGGGATATATTGGATGCTCCAATAACCACTGAGGAAATAGATCAAGTAATGAAATCTCTCAAAACAGGCAAGGCCCCAGGCCCAGATGGTTTGACCAATGAATATTATAAACTCCTAAGAGAGGATATAACTCCTACTTTATTGGAACTTTTCAGGAACATACATGAGCAATCCCCCCTTTACCCCTCCTTTAATGACTCACACACAATTTTTATCCCAAAGCCTAATAAAGACCCACAGTTAGTAGCCTCATATCGCCCAATTTCCTTATTAAACACAGACTGTAAAATCCTTGCCAAAATAATGGGCAACCATTTGCAATCAATTCTTCCGAGTCTCTTAACCGGGCACCAGTTGGGCTTTGTGGCGGGGAGGCACTCGGTGAAGGGGATCAGGGCGGTGGCAGCAACTATTATTTCGTCGCAATCGCGTGATAACACAAATGTACTGCTAAGCCTTGACACACAAAAAGCCTTCGATTCTATTTCATGGACGCACCTCTATGAAGTACTGGAACGCCGCTCATTTGGTACCTAGTTCATTAGCCTTATGCGATATTTCTATACTTCCCCAAATACAATTTTCCTTCTAAATGGTCAAAGTGGAAACCAGATGAAGATGGCTAGGGGGAACAGACAGAGCTGCCCAATGTCCCCGCTACTATTCAACCTATGTTTGGATCCTTTACCCCGCATTCTCCAAAACTGGCGGGGATTCAGAGGCATTGGGATTGGTGACAGAGTTATAAAGATCACTGCGTTTGCAGATGATGTCCTTTTATATATCTCCAACCCGGATGAGATCTGGGAACAATTGTTGAACAGAATTAATAATTACGGGCTCATTTCAGTACTCACGATCAATGTGGAGAAGTCCTCGGCGTTATGTCTAACCCCCGGCCGTTACAGACCATCTTGGAGGGGGGCCTTGACAGTCCAGTGGCAGAGGCGTTCCCTCACCTATTTAGGAGTACAAATACCAAAAAACCCATCAGCCCATACGCCCTGAATGTGTTCCCCTTGGTTAGGGATATTAATAGGACTCTGGAGAAATGGCGAGGCCTTACATTGACTTACACAGGCCGAGCTCACCTGATCAAAATGACCCTTTTCCCAAAGCTCCTTTACCTTTTCCAATCCCTCCCAATTATCCTTACACAAAGAGATCAGAGAAGAATACTTTTACTTTTTAGAAACTTCATTTGGAAGGGAGGTAGGCCCAGAATTAGTATGTTTAAACTTCAGCAATCACAGTCCAATGGAGGAATCAATTTCCCAAACATAATTTTGTATAACTATGCCTCTCTTCTGTGTCACCTCAGGGATTGGTTACAAGAAATATACACGGACACAAGGCTAGAACAAGCCTTCGTTGCAAATATAGACCTCAGAGCCCTTCTACATCTATGGGACTCAGAAATCCCCACACAAGTCAGAGATAACCCACTGCTAGACTCCACACGAAGGTTATGGCACATCCTAAAACATAGAGATAAGTTAAATTCTTTTGTCTCTTTACACTTACCCTTACTAGGCAACCTGGGTTTCCAGTTGGGCAGGGCCTCCTTCCCCTTTATTCTATGGAAACGAGAGGGCATTTCTAACATTGCCAAATTGGTGGATGGGGGATTGAAAAAACCTCTAACGTTCCGACAGGCGGTGGAGAAATTCAGCTTTCTAAAAGACTATCCCTTCGCATACTTCCAGGTTTGCCACTATCTGGAATCCGTCCTTGGCCAACTGGGGGATCTGGATTGGCACAACCCATTGTACTCATTTTACTTACACCCCTCCTGGCCCACAAAGCTATAACAATTAACTATAGGAGGTTTAGGGAAGAGGCGGATTATAATCCTTTAAACACGGGTCAATCACAATGGATAAACCAATTCCCCACTCTAACTCAGGAAGAGTTAGTCAAAACTTTAACAACTTCCTGTAAATATTTCCCTGCGAGTACATACCGAGAATTATTTCTCAATGTCTTCCACCAGACCTACCTTACTCCACATCGCTTTCTGACAATGGGGTCAACCACTGCACACTTTTGCGCAAGATGCGGGCATATAGGGGCGGATCTGTTCCATTGTTTGTGGAGCTGCCCATTGCTACGATGCTTCTGGCTGCAAGTTAGGCAATTTGCTTTGGACAAGGTGGTCCCCAACGTCCCTTTAAACCCGCAATGGGCTCTCCTAGGCATTATACCAAAAACCCCTACTCTCTCTCGAATTGGCAAAAAATTGCTAGTAGCCGTAAGCGCTGTCGCCAAAAAAAACCATATTACAAGTATGGAATCACTCAGGCACCCCACCAATTGCTTATACAAAAGCAAAGAAGAAATTCCCATACAGGTCCAGGTCAGTGATAATTCAACTAACAAGGGGGCACTGAGATGTCTCACAATTATTAGATAGACTCCTCAGCGGGTGCAAAAGAATTGGTATATTAAAGTACCCACACATAAATATAGGACAAGCCCTATACCAAGACCAATATAAATTAATGCACTCCAAGCCCAGATAAATTTATCCAAATATCAAAAAAATTTTACTTTTTATTAGTACAAATCGTCAAGAATATCCTCCAAAAATCTTTAAAATTGGACATAAAGACAACATGAATCACAAAACATAATTGTTAAAAAACATGACACCAAAAAGGACATAATTGTTAAAAAACATAACTCCAATATTGAAATTCACCTATTATATATTTGCTTAAATGGCCAATCTAGAAACCCTGCACTAAAAACTGAAATCAAAAAAAGAAAATCAAAAACCCACCTCGCGGTGGTGCTTCACTCCACATGGGAGCACTAACTATCACTGCCTAGCTTGGGCCAATATATACAGAAAAACGGATACAAAGTAACTAAGCAATATCTCGTTACTTGTTCTGTGTTAGACCGTGGCAGGCATAGGAAACAGTCAAGTTATAGCCACATTGATAAGAGGCAGTAACAATACCAGACCGTATGAAGAGGTGGAGAGGAAAAGGCAGCAAGATAATTGCACAGTAGCCCTCAAGTCAGCATTCAGTGCAGGGAGCAGGAGCAGTGAGTCCGTGTACCCCACCAATTTCTCTCTTTAAAGAGAAATTATTTCACTTGTTTCGCATGGACTGGTTGGCAACTGCCTTAGAACGCGATATTAAAGTTGAAAACTTCTTTGATCTTTGGCATAAATACATAAATTCGCTCCCGCTTCCTACGAAGGAAAAGATTCACAGTTGTTTCGTGGAGACAGGATGGTCTGCTACCCAGGTATTTGTGGGAGAACCTCCGGTCCAGCTGTAAAAGTAGAAAATTAAGGGGAATGGTGAAAGGTCTCTTTAAACTCACTCTTGGGGGTTAGCATAGATACCATGTGTGCTAGTCGTTAGTGAGCTGACCCGTGTGGCACGAAATGTTATAACAGCAAGTGTAGAATTATCTTTCAGCTGAGGATTTTATAAACTATGCAGTAATATTAGTACAATGTATTGTTCAGGCTTTACCTTAATGTAATACAGAAACAAGTTTATTCCTATGTCTGTTTCCGAAATACCTAATCAGCTGGTATATGCATGTTATTATTCACGTTGACAATGTCTATGTATAATACTCTGCTGAAATATGGAAACGTTGTTATACTTTGCCTTAACTGACAATAAAAAAAAAATAAAAAATAGGGGAACACAAAGGAGGCTGGATATTAAAAGGGGCACACAAAGGAGGCTAGATATTAAAAGGGGCCACACAGTGGAGGATGGGCATTACAAGGGGCAGACAATGGAGACTGTACATTATAAGGGGCATATGTGGAGGCAGGACATTACAAGGGGCAGACATGGAGGCTGGTCATTACAAGGGGCACACGCGGAGGCTGGACATTACAAGGGGCAGACATGGAGACTGGATATTACAAGGGGCAGACATGGAGGCTGGACAAATAATAAAGAGTCAGACATGGAGACTGGACAAAAAAACAGGGGGGAGACACGGATGATGAACATAATAATAATAATAATAATAATAATAATAATAAGGGGCAGAAATGGAGGTAGGATAAATAAAGAGTCGGATATGGAGGCTGGACATATGAATCCTGGACAAATAATAAGTGGTTGACATATGGATGGCAGGCCTAATAATAAAGGGCAGACCTATGGATGGTTGTTAAATAAAAGGGGCAGGCACTAGACCCACTGGTCTGGGCGATGCAAGACACAACCACTTTACCAGACACGCCCACTGGGTGGTACAAGACACACCCTCTCTACCAGGCCACAAAATTTTGTCCCTCTTTCGAATTCTCAAATGTTGGGAGGTATGCATGACCCATTACGTTAAATACAATTTAATCCGTTACGGAGCTTCCAACTGTTACTCACCTAGTTTAAATGACTTAACTAATATTTAAAAAACTATTTGCCTCTTTAACAAAGGAGGTTACCATAGTAACAGATTGTGACCCAGCCACACCCAGTTCTCCTGTGCTGCAGAGCTCCTGCTAGTAGGGGATTGTTTGATTGCTTGTACCCAGACCATGATGGAGCCTCCTGGGGTTGCCTCCCGGGAGAGTCCCCTGGCCAGGCCTGGTCTGGGCCCTCCTCCACGACTACCTGAGGAAGGCCAGGAGGGAAGAACAAGCCATTTGCACCAGGGGGAGCAGCAAGCCTGCAGCAAATCATCTGCCTCCTGTATCATCTAGGGAGACCCCCCTGAGGAAAAGTGCCTGGAGGAAAGCTCAAGCAGCTGGTATGAAGATAACCCTGTGCTGGGAACAAGTCCTGATACCTGTGAAGTCAACAGTGTATGCAGGCTGGAAGCCTGTGAGTTTAATAAAGCTTCTGTATCATCCTCACTGTGCGAGACTAACACAGTGGGTGAAAAAACTGTTATGGTTCCTTGTGGTGTTAACAGTGTATGCAAGCTGGAAGTTTGTGACTCTAACAAAACTTCTGTATCATCCTCACTGTGTGAGATTAACATAGTGCGTGAAAAGACTGTTATGGCTCCCTGTGATGTTAACAGGGAGTCTTTTGTGACTATGGACATTGAAGTACCCCTCCGGTGTGATGCTAACATTGGGGAAGTGGGAAATGTGGTTACGTGTATGAGCGCTATGGAAGCCTGTGAAGATAATAGGTCTGTCCTTTCAAGCTTTCCCCAGTGTGGAGTTAACACTGGGGATGGGAGACCACCTTCTGATGAGAGCCATGATGATGTCCCTGCTGCTGGTAAGGTGCCGAAGGAATTGTTGGGGCTATGCTCTGCAATGCAGGATGTTGGTGCCCTAATGAAGTCACTGTTTAAAGATGGCATGGTGGTATCGGAGTGTGCGGTGGTGCCGACATCTATTCTGTATAAAGTGCTGGCCAGGATCGAAGGTGATTTGTCAAAGCTAAAAAAGCAAGTAAGCCTGAAAAAGAAGGCCAGCAATAAAAAATTCAGCAGAGACCGCGTCAAGCTGAAACCTTTGATTTCTGAGATGGAGAAAGAGGAGAAGAGTCTAAATAGCAAAGTGCATCTTCTAAGGGAAATTATTCGTGGTCGCGCGGAGATTGCACATGTTTCTGACTCAGAGGACGAGGACTGTTCAGGACTCAGTCTTGTTGTGGGAGGTAGTGGGGAGAGCATGTCTCAATTGCTGCCGAATGCCTCGGGGGTAAGCTCTTTGTGTATCCCTGAAAAGGTGAGCCTCCTGTCCCAAATGAAAGAACTAGAAGTGGAGACTGATCACAGTTTGCAAGCCTGCGCTGATGCATCAAATGCTTCTGTCTGTGTAATAGAGACTGTTACTGGGTGTGAGTCTACAGTCAGCTCTGCAGCTGATAATAGTAATGAGCGTGCAGTGTGTGAATCGGCTGCTGTGCAGAGTTTAGAGCTGGTATTGTGCGTTTCTGAAAAACCATGTGTTACTGTACCACCTGTTTAAGTAATGTGCAGCCTGCCAAAAGTGCAAAATGCAGCTGCATTTTATTAGCCAGAGTAAATAAGTTGAGGCTGTCTTACCTGCTATGCCAGAGAGGGCGGCCGTATTAACCCTTGCTGGTGCAGCGGCGCCGGAGAGGGCTGCTGTGTCCTTGTTGATGGTGCCCAGGTTAACCAATGTAGATTCGGTAGCATCAGTTGATGTATCCTTGGTAACGATGGCTGGTTTAAAGCCTGCATGTGCAATAGTGGCAGGGTCGCTGTCGGTGCCTCCCGAAGTTGTCCCTGTGTCCCCGTTAGCAGTGGGGGGGATGGGGAGAGCATTGGCGGTGAATCTGGCAGCATCGGAGGTGTGCGCTTCAGTGGCTGGGGTGGAGCTACTTCAAGCACCAGTGCAAGTTTCGGCAGTACAACGGCTGCTACCAGTAATGAGTGCACTGGAGAATGGTGCGGCTGTGTGTAATAATGTGCCAGTAAACTGAGGTTTAGGGGTTAACATGCAACCTGCTGCTCAGACTAATGTTCCATTGGTAAAATCTTATGCAACTATTGCAGCAGGGGTAAGGCAGCTTTTGATGGTCATGGGTCCTCAGTCTGGTAAGCCCCCAAAGAGGAGGAATGTGGTACAATTCAGGTGGAAGGGGAGCTCTCCTCCTCCACCTACTGACAGCTTCCTGGACCACATATTCAAGTTGGGCTATATGGTGAGGGACCTATTTGCCTGTATACACCCCAGTAATTGCCCTGAGTATGACTTGAGTTTTGTAAATACTCAGGGGATGCTGGGGTTTCAACAAAAATGGCCTAGTATTAAGACTGACCCATTCTGGAGCCAGTTTTTGGTGAGAACATTGTCCAGACAGGACAGAGTAAAAGTTACACTCTTGGTCAGAAATGAGTCCTTGCCTCAGGGCGACCTTGTTTATTGGTTAAATAAATATGCAGACTTGGAGTCTCCTTTATCCAAAGGCCCAGGGGTGTATGGGGTGGGGCTTGGTCTGCCACTGTAAAGTTGAGGAGCTTGGGGCTGGGAGTGGTGCATATTCCGTCCATTACCCACAGTGGTAGAGACCGGGTACAGTGTTTTTACCCAGGTCAGCCTAAGGTCTGCCACCGTTGTGGTTCCTCCCTGCATCTGAGCTCCTCATGCCCTGAAATCAAGTGCGTCTGGTGTCAGGCTTTAGGTCATAGGTCAGCAGAGTGTGCAAATAAAAAATGTAACCTGTGTGGTGAGGGAGGCCACACATATGTTGGTTGCCCTAGGGCCAACCACAACAATGTGGTCTCTGATCAGGAGTTGCTTAATGTTCTTGAGGTGGTGGAGGCAGAGGCTACTATAGTGCCTGGTGCTAAAGCTTCCTCCTTTTCAGTGGTAGGGCCCAGTGGTCCAGAAAGGATTAGCCAGGGTAATGTGTCTAAGGAAAATGCCCCAGTACTCCTGTCTAATAAGTTTGAAATACTGTCATCTAATAATGTGGATATGGAGGAGGCGGTAGAAGAGATTACTAGGGGGGATGACGGTTCTTTCCATTTAGTGGTTAAGGAAAAAGTGAAGCAAAGGGACTCAGTTAAAAAGGAGAAGAAGGCTTTATCAAAAACTAAGCACTTGAAAGGGGAGAGGGGTCAGGTTGCAGAGGGGAGGGTGGCCAAGGTAAGGGTAGAATGTATAGAAAAGGTAGCCCGTGAGAAGAAGAGTCTGGGTTAAGGGATAAGGAGAGTTTAGAGAAGGTATCCCGGATTGTCAGGAGGGATGAGAAGGGTCAGGGGGGAGGTTGAATGGGACTGGTGGGTGGGATTTTGGGGGTAGGGGGTGAAAATTTGTCTGGTAGGAAGTCCCAGGTGGAGAGGGTTTCCGGGGATAAGGGCCTGGGCTGAAGGCCCAAAGAGAAAGAAGATGGGGGTGGTGGTTTGGTGAATTCAGATTCTGAATTTTAATACTTAAGTTTATCAGATGATGATGCCATTCCTACGGGTGCAATAATCAAAAGGCGTGGGTCATCTGGTGAGGATGAGAGGGTGCAGGGTAGTAAGCAAGCAAAGAAGTAAATGTTTTGGCTCCTACCTTCTATCACCTTGTAGGAATGGCTCTCCAGCCTATATCATTTGCCACCATTAATGTGGCATCTGTATTGTCCGAACGTGCTCGTCATATGGTGCTCGTTTTTTTTCGACTCTCTTGAAGTCGATTTTTTATTTTTACAAGAGACTAAGGTGGGGAGATTGGCCGATCTCCACAAGTGTAAGCATAGTTGGAGGCGTAGTGCCTCCTACTGGTCTCTTGCCACCGAGCCGTACGGTGGGTTGGCAGTCCCTTTTACTAGCATAGTAACTGTTCAACGGGTGATAGAGTTAGAGGTAGGTAGGTGTATGGTTATGGATGTCATCTTGAGGGGGCATGATCTAAGGTTGATCAATGTTTATGGTCCCCAGTCTAAGTGGGAATGGAAATGCCTCTTCAGGAAGATAAAGCCCTTCTTTTTTACAGCCAAGGAGACAGTCTTTGGAGGTGACTTTAACACCGTCATTAGGCTTAAAGACAGGGGTGGCTCAAAAACTACCCGTGGCTATGACACCAATTTTCTAATTAGTATGGTTAGAGAGGCAGGTCTGGTGGATGTGCACATTCGCCATTTCCCAGACCTCACGGGCTTCACCTATTATAGTGGTAATCGTAGGTCTAGGATAGATAGGTTTTTTGTTAAGGAGGGCTCTGCAACCTCGGCACCTGTGCTGAAAGCTGTGGAGTTCTCCGATCACGTTTGCCTTTGCACAGCCTTATGTGCCTCAGAAACCCCTCAGAAAGGACGGAGTCTGTGGCGCCTAAACTCTCGGCTCCTGGAGGAGGAGGTAAGACAGTCCTTCAGGGACTTCTTTCAAACCCATGAGACACTTTTGGGGAGGAGTTCCTATAGGTCAGAGTGGTAAGAAGTGTGCAAGGAAAGGACTAGGAAGCTTTTTCGACGCCTTGTAGCCGCAAGGAACTTGAGAAAAAACTGTGCTTACCAGTCTTTGAAAAGGAAACTCGATTTCCTGATCTCGGAGCAGGGAGATGGTGGGGAAATCTCCCGGGTGAAGGCTCAGATGAGAGAGTGTCAGTACGATTGCTATGCATCTTTAATTCTGGAACGGGACTACGGTAAATACCACTCGATGGACCCCTTCCAGAATTGTAAGAGATCGTTTGTGCGTAAGGAAGTGAGGGGGTTGAGAGACACACAGGGAGTCCTGCAGGAGTCCCAAATGGGAATCCTGGGTGTCATCACCTCCTTCTATTCTAGCCTCCTCTCTGAGCAGCCACTTATTCGTGATATGATGGAGCGATTCCTGAGGGATACACCAGGTATCGATGACCTTCATGGGTCTCTTGATAGCTTGGATGGTGATATTACGGTGGATGAGGTCAGGATGGCCATAGACTCTCTGTCTATGAAACGGGCCCCGGGACCGGATGGCCTGACATCCGAGTTTTATAAGACCTTTTCAGAGATCCTGGCCCCTCGCCTCATGGAGGTGTATAATGAGTGCCTGGGAGAGGGCTTGCTCCCTCCCTCCATGAGGATTTCTGCCCTTATATTGCTATCCAATGTAAAGGACCCATCCAGAATTGAGAATTGGAGCCCCATCGCTCTTCTCAATGTGGACCGTAAGATTCTGGCAAAAGTACTGTTTAACAGACTCCAGTCGGTTTTGGAGCTGTTGCTATCTTCCTCTCAGCATTGCACCGTGAAGGGCCGAAGCACCTTTAGTGCTGTCCTTGGTGTCCGGGAGGTCATGGAACGGTACCGTGCTGAAAGGGTAGGTGCATACCTGCTAGCGCTGGATCAGGCTAAGGCATTTGATCGGGTGAACCACAAGTACCTTTGGGCTCTCCTTAAACGGTATGGTCTTCCAGAGCGGTTGGTTAATTGGCTAGAAGTGATTTATAGATCGGCCGAGAGCTTCCCTCTTGTGAATGGTTGGGTAGGTCCGTCTTTTGTGGTCAATTCAGGAGTCAGACAGGGTTGCCCCCTGAGCCCCCTCTTGTATGTGTTTGCAATCGATCCCTTTATCCGAAGGGTGGAATTCGGCACTTTGAGAGGGGTGCAGCTGAGCCCGGAGAGGCCATTAAAGGTAGTGGCCTACGCGGATGATGTCACACTTGTTCTGTCTGATGTGGCGAAAGCAGAGTATGTGGCGAGTGTGATCCGTAAATACTCAGAAGCTTCGTGCTCTGTGGTCAACCAGGAAAAGAGTGAAGTTCTTTGGTTGGGGGAGGAGGGTAAGCAGTTTGCCCTCCCAGACACTTTCCCCCGGGCCTGCTCTGACATTAAAATATTAGGAGTTAAATTTGGCCAGGGTGATTGCGCCCTTCTAAATTGGGGAGAAAGGCTGGAGGAAGCTTCCACTAAGGTTGAGCACTGAGCGCAGAGATGGCAGCTGTCTCTTCGGGAAAGGGTAAATGTGATCAAAACTTACTTGCTTCCAGTCTTTTTGTACGTTAGCTATGTGTACATTTTGCCGGAATCTTTATGGGCCAAGGTTTATGCAGTTTTCTTCCGGATGCTCTGGGGGAATAGGCTGAACCTTATCAAGAGATCTGTGACCTACAGACCGAGGAGGGAAGGAAGCCTGGGTATGGTGAACCCGGTGACCTACTTTTTGACCACCTTTCTTTCGTTCCACCTGAAAAGTCTCCTTTTGGAGGCTCCTCCTCGGTGGGTAGAGGGTTTTCTCGGATGAGTGGAGGGTCGATTAAAAGCTTCAGAGTCCCGCATGGGTACCTTCCGGCCTATGTGTCTCTAGGTTTGAAGGTGACAAGGAGATGGCACTTGGAGGTTGGAGAAGTCAAAAGCTCCTCTAAAAGGGCGTTGGAGAGGAGAGTTTTGCAATCCTACTTCTGGGAGCCCCTGTCACTGAAGGACTGCCCGAGTGATGTCTGTTCAGAGGGTATAGCTCTGTTCACTGACGGGAGGATACCTCTGAAGCTCAGAGATGTTGCTTGGCTCTCCTTCCATGGGAAGCTCTATGTTAAGGGGAACTTGAAGTATAGGAATGTCGATGATCGTGGCTGCCCACGTGAGAAATGTTCAGGGGAGGTGGAGACAATGGACCATTCCTTGCTGCAGTACCCCTTTAACATTGAAGTTTATAGAAGAGTTTCTGGTGCTATGAGGCTCCCGGCCCTTTCAAGTCTTAGTTACTCTGAGTGGGTTTATGGAGCACATAGGTGGAAGCATTTTGATTTGGTTACATTTTTTCTACTTAGTGTAGTCGTTAGATATTACACGTGGAATGCACGGTGTCAGGTGTCCATTCGTCGGAAAGTCCTCCCTGTCGAGGTGGTGGTGCAAGATATTCTACACGAGGTGGGGAAGATCCGGGATATGGAGAGGCGGAGGATGGATGCCGTTAGGTGGGCCAGACTCTGGCGTAACCTTAAACCCCCTTAGTGGATGGCTGAAGTCTGATGCTTTCTTCACCTGTGGCCTTTCACTGTTCTAATCACCCCTTTAGAATTTTGATGGATTCGATAATAACTTTTTATGTTGTGGCTTACATACAGCTAGGAAGGCCCTTTTACTTCTTCTTTGGCTGTATGGGTGTGTAGTGATTAAGAGTTTAGAGTTTGTTCTTTCTTCATGTTTACTTTGTTTTTTTTTTTTCGGACACAATAAATAAAGTCCTCTGTGGGGGTATCCCGTATATTCAATGAAAATGTCATATTACCTTCTGTGAAGTGTACCTTTTAATAACTTGAAGAAATGTGATATTTCTGTTTGGATTATTTATGTGTTGCAATATTATTCTCAATAAAAAATTAATAGTAACTGACAGTTGGAACCTGAGGAGCAGAGTATTTTGTACCTAATGAAATGGGTCATGTTGGAGGGTCTATGGATGGTGCTATTACAATCTCCTTGATATGTCCCCTGCACCAAGTTCTTATAAGAGGAAGAGCTGCATCACTAGGCCCCTTGAGATATTTGCTATGGTGCCAGCGATGCCAAGTTACACCCCTGTTTATAGCAAGTATGACAATGCCAATAACCCCCAGAAAATATAGAACACTCACCATTAAAAGTATACAATTGGTTTTTGACCATTTCATTCCTGCCCACTTTAAGATGAATTGGAAAATAGCCACACGTTATTACCACGTATGTGCACTTACTACATTTCTAATACGGATATGGATCCTCTAGAAAACAGCGTTCAGTACTGGGGCAGTTTTTAGATGGCGGGGCAGGATGCTGAGATCCAATCGGCTATATATGGGGGGATGGGGAAGTATGTAAATAGTACAATGAGGTCATGCTAAGTGCCTTCCACTGTATCTAGACTTCTGCTCCCTTCATTTTATGAGAGGATGATGTAGAAGTCTTGAAGTATAGGGTTTGGAATCGGAAGTCTATGTCTATGTAAGCTAGTCTAGTCTATGTAAGGGAGGGGAGTGAAAGTCCAGATACAATAGGGATCTGGCAATTGTAAAGCATGGTACACACTGAAGGGTTATCTGATGATTGTCATGCTAATCGTATGCTCCCACAGTTTACCAGTGTGTACTGTCCTACAATGCTGCAGCATCATCTAAAACTGCATAATATTGTTAGATTTGATTTTTGGAAGCTCCTAAGTCTACATGATCATCGATGTCCCGATCTCTGCTGTATTATTCAGTGTGTGCGCTGGTCCGACCTGTCAGCAACACTCTTCCTTACTAGGTCTGCCTTTCACTTTAAATTTATTCAACATCGCAGGATTGTCGCAGAAAGGGCTTATCGAAAGAATCACTGAACGATGTAGTGTGCCCAGTACCAGGATCGGGAGTAATCGTAGTAACGATTGTCACATGGGACCTGATTTATGCTTAAGAAAGCATTAGGGGGTAGATCCAGAACTACGTGTGTGCGTACGTATTTTAGCGGTGCCTATTTTCGTACACGTAAGGTCACTACACTCCCCACCCCTTGCACGGACGTATTTTCGCAAATTACGTGACCCAAACCCTACCTTAACTTTTCCTAACGTAACAGCATACGTCCGCTAACGGGCGTACAGACTACACGAACGTACGCAGCTTAGCCTACTTCACGTAAAACGCACGTATTGGTCACTAACGTAAATTTGGCACGCCCACACATAAGTATTTACGTTTGCAATACGTGAATTACCCATACGTTTGAAAATACGCTACGTGAATGTGCGTATTTTCTGTGGTGCGCATG
>WWET01000767.1:111908-136127 GCA_011038615.1 Limnodynastes dumerilii | reverse complement strand
ATGTATTTATATGATGTGTGTGTTTGGCCCATTGACCCAACCCACAATGAGGCACCTGCCCCCAACCACCAGATAGTCCTCAAATTTTCATTATTTGTATACCTTCCTTGACATTAGATGTCATCATTTCAATGCTCTGTAAGAGAGGACATACCAATAAGCCATCTTCAAGTCTTTCTTCTGCATTTTTAATGACCAAGGTTTTATTATTGCTTTTGTTCATTATTGTCATTAGTAATTGGCTAGGTTAATTGACTGCTTACAAAATGAACCTTAGTGTATTTGTGTGGTAGGGAGTGTGGCTTCAGGAGGGCTAGTGATTGATAAGTGTTCTCTGTATTCTATTTCCTCCAGGTTTTGGGGAAGTTTGAGGAAAGGTTGTTTCACAGGAAGGGTGGTTGGAAAGGGCAGTCTGGATGGGCCAAGTGCTTCTTATCTGTTGTCACAATCTATGGGCCTGATTTATTTAGCCTCGGACCCAAGTTATTTGTAGTTCAAAGCTAATTGTGCAAATTTTTATTTTGGGAGTTTTATTCACACCTCATAGAGGTGTGCATAAAAGTCGACTACTGTAATATATGGGAAAAAGTGCACCGCTCGCTTTTTCTTGACTAACGCGGTGCGTAAACGTAATTGAATCGGGGCCCTATGAGTCTATGATTATTGTTAATATATCCATTTTTTTGCAAGAGTTTATGAAGGCAATAGATTTGTTTAATATGGTAATATTGTCTTTTTGATTAGCTTCATTTATCTGTGATTCCTTTGACTGGGTGCGTTTTTTTTTTAAATGCATTTAGGGACAGGTTCAATTGAATGCAATGATGGAATTAGGTGCAAAGTGCGTCTATTCCTGTTTATCTAAATCTTTATGGGGTGCCAGATCATTCTGTGATGTAGATTTGCGCAATGTATCATTCCGGATGCACATTACGCTAAATTGAGTCTTTCCCTTAGAATGGTTTAAATATGTCTGCATTTAAAACTTTTATATTAAAATAAAATTTCTGTTAGAATATTTTAATGTTCGAATTTAACAATGACACCTATGTGACCGTATACAGCCATTGACCATTATTTAAATTACTTGCAAAGTGAAAGCGCTAATCCTGGATGTTTTAAGGTGTGATAAATATCCATCTTTCCATTGCAGTTCCACATTCTCTTTATGTAAAATATCATGGACCGTTTGATTGGAAAAGCATTAGGAAGAAATTACACATTAGCCCACATCCTGCTCATGAATAAAACATTATACAAATGCTATTTTGTGGATTGTTCATTGAGTGGTTTATTTGTTTGTTTCCAATGGAATCTAGTGAGTTATATATATTTTTTATTATTTATTTTTATTTTTTTTTATAGTGGCACAGGCAAAAGTAATGTCCAGATAGAGATGTATAGTTTTTATTTTTATATGTTCCCAATTTCAGATACATGTATTTATGTGTTATCAAAAGCACAGTGAAATGTAGTCAATTGAATCTGATAACTCGACTACCTATAATTAAACCATATGTCTCTTTGTTTTTACTTTAAAGAAAAAATGGGGAACGTTTTTGCAGCTAGTTCTCCCGCGCCCCCTTTAACAGGATCCCCTCCAGGACCTGGCTTAGTAACTGTCCCCCCTGGATTCTCAATGCCCCCTGTCTCTGGCCTGGGTCCAACTGCAGAGAAGAAAGAACCTCAGGAGGAGGGGTTACCTAATCCTGGTACCTTTGAGGAATGTCACCGCAAGTGTAAAGGTGAGAATGTTCTTGTGTGGTCAGCTTGTGTAATGCCTGCCTGTCCCCAGTTATTATTTTTTTGTAGGTAGCGCTAAATGTATTTTTCTTTAATGCACGCCAGCTGCTATTCTCTCTGTCAGTGTATCTGAGCTGTAAATAATTTTTGCCTGACCAATCTCTGTTCATCCTTCCCTGCCTGTCATTTTCCTGATTTTATTGGACTCTTGCAGATAATTCATCAATTACATTTTTTCCCATCCCACAGAATTATTCCCAATACAGATGGAAGGAGTGAAACTGACTGTAAATAAGGGTTTAAGTAACTATTTCCAGGTAAGGAGGTTATTACTTATGCGTCACTAGTAAAGCCGGGAAAGAATTTTAGTCGCTCCTCCCATGTCCTAGTAACATGCAGATTATTCTGTTAAGCATCGCTCTAAATATGAAATTAAAAGCTGGTGTCACTTTTAGGGGCAATTAAAAATGGGGGATTATATTACCGGTTATTACCCCTGTGAACATCTCCAGATGTTGTAAAACTATGACTCCCAGGATGCTTTAATTGCAAAAACATTTTTGCTGATACATGATAAAGCATGCTGGGAGTTTTAGTTTCCTGGAGAGTCACATGTTGGCCAGGCCTGTTCTAACAGATCTGTGCCTCCTCTCCCCTATATATTACAAAGGAAAGAAAATGACCCAGTGCACTACCACTAAATCATTAACTATCTTGCCATTCTATCTGTAAAATAAAATGCAGAAAGATTGGTTACACACACACACTTGCAAATACAATATCAAGGCTTACTGCAATAGTGGTCTTAACTCTAAACAGTGAGAGTCCCTAGATTGGGTCATATATCATGTGATTTTAAATGAGAGCTAACACACCTAAAGCGTCTGACAGATTAAAGCACTGGCTTTTCACAGTATAAGATGTATTCTCTGGCTTGTGGTAAAGGCAGACGTCACCACCATAACTAGCCACTCAAATAAGGTCTATAGCAAGGATGGTATTTGTTATATACAACTGTTTGATCTCAAAGTGTAATGGTTATGATGACAATTACTGAGCTCTCCCTAAGTCTTCTCTTTTATCACATGTCCTTTGTCTCAGGTAAATCACACAGTCGCTCTCAGTACTGTCGGGGACTCTAATTACCATTTTGGAGCCACCTACGTGGGGACAAAGCAGCTAAGCCCAACAGAGGTGAGATGTCACCACCGTGACTTTAACATCCTATGGCTTCACCAGTGTCTAGCAGAATGAAGAGAGTGCACATAGAGTACATGATTATAGCTTATTCGGGCAATGTCTTGAAGGCTTTGTTATAATAGTAACTTGCGTGCGATAAACAATTTGTGGGTGTTCCTGTCAAGTGGGATCAACTTCAGTATGTTTGAGAGACCATTCCATGTTAATCCCATAAAGATGAACTATTTAATTTGTGCTTTATTAATGTGTTATCTCGTCTGCTGTCATTTTAAGATGAAAACATTTAAAATGCTCATCTGTCTTTTTAAAGCTTTAAACAATGCAGTGGAACTTAAAATATGTAAAGGTATCTCTGCAACTGGCCACACACTAAATGATCACGTAATCGTGTAGTGTGGGACACTGACCGAACAGCAGGAAAAATATCCTAAAATACACCGACCTGATAATCTGGTCGATCAGCATTAATGATTCTTCGAACTGTCGCTGGCCTGATCCTATTGGGTGATGGCCCCGGTTATCCTGCAGTCTGTGTCCACTATTTAGTGTCCCCAGCTCTTGGAGTGTTTTGGCTGTTGACGGGAATATCTCATAGAATCAGATCCACACTTGTGCAAAGGGGCATTTTCAGAACGCAGTTCTGGTGGAAATCTGGAACTGTAGTGTTTCACCGGTATTCCGAAAGAAATAGAACCTCAGGACTCCAATGCTTCATACCCTCCAACGTGACCAATTCCAGTAGGTACAAAATACTCTGCTTCTCAGTTTTCAACTGTCAGTTTCTATGGTAACCACCTTTGTTAAAGAGGCAAATAGTTTTTTTTAAATGTGAGTTAATTCATTTAAACCAGGTGAGTGACAGTTGGAAGCTCAGGAGCGAATTAAATTGTACCTTATGGAATGGGTCATGTTGGAGGGAAAACTTCAGCGTTTGCTTTGCCTGGTAAACTATTGAGCTGGCTACAGACTTGTCCAAGTCTCGTCCAATTCAGCCTTCAACCTACTGCTCTCTCTCTAACATTGGATACAAGTGTACATTCACATGACCGCTCGTTACATCCAATCCCGTTGTACGCTTCTGCCACCACTTTGTCCAATTCTTTTCCAGATGCATTATGTCTTTATCCATTCATGTCTGTGAGTGGCAGCCAGTCTGCCAAAGCTTCGATTAGTGTGTACGGGGGCATGATGCTTTCAGAAGATGGAGATCTGAGGACAGAGGTGTACAAAGCTTTAGTTTACAAAAGAAATCTCAATTTGGCTCCTTGAATCCAGATATACCCCAAGGAGAACTGCAGTTGTTTTAGCTATTGAGTGATTTTAACAAATATTATGTAATTAACAAGATTGAAGAGTTTGGCCCTGATATTTAGCATGGTTTCTTGACCCTCGTTTTCAACTACACTGCTTGGTGCTTTTTTTTTATCCAAAGTCCACGTTTCTGGCTACACATCACAAGCTTTGTGGTATGTCACATGTGGTACAGTTAAATCTATCCTATGTATTTTGTGTGGGTAAAAGACTATAACTTGGTAAACTTGTTGGTGAAGTAACATCAGTTTATGGTCCTATCCTTTCCCTTTGTGTTCCCAGGCATTCCCAGTGTTAGTAGGAGATGTGGATAACAATGGTAGCCTCAATGCACAGATAATCCATCAACTAACGAAACACGTCAGAACAAAGATCGCTCTGCAGGTAATATTATCATTATATTTACCATCTCTATACTATTTTCATCCTAAAATAGTCCTTCTACATATTTCCATCCTACCCCTACCTGTCCACCGTTCCTGCATGAGATCTTTTATCTACCAGTCTGAAAAACCTGACAAATATTTAATAGCGCACTGAGCAGATTTAAGATTTTGGGACTATGATATATGATAAAGGGGAGTCCCTTTGTCGGTCACCCATGAATATTTTTCAAGTCTTAATTTCCCCCCTTCTTGCTATTAAAACTTTTGTTTTCAGACTCTGGTTGGTCAGTTCTGTTGATAGATTTCAAGTGACCATGGGCCTGATCCAGAGCTACGCTGGTCCGCTGGCCGTAAGTACAGCCAGCATAGCTCTGGAGCACTCCCCCTGTGGCCGGCGTAATTACAAACTGTTACGCCGGCTGAAGGCTACCTTAACTTCAGCCGGCGTAACAGTAGATAATTACACCGGCCACAGGGTCGTAACTGCCCTAACCCACCCTCCCTCCCTCATTTACTTACCTTCCCCCGCCTTCCTTCCGTAACGGTTGCGTAGTTACAATGAGGAATGCCCCCCTCGCCATAACTACGCAACAGTTAGGCACGCCCGATCCTAAGGATCGGGTTTTCTTAACTACGCCGGGCAACATCTGCCGGCGCATGCGTAGAATGGCAGAAATGTCGTTCTTGCGCATATAGCCGCCGTAAAACTATTTTGTAGAGTTTTTATTGGGGGGGTTAAAACAAGATGACAACCCACATCATTTACCCACCTTCAACTGCAGCCTTAGGGCCTGATTCAGTTAGCCCCGCACTCGTGTATTTTGCGATGCAAAGCTAATTGTGCAAATATATTTTTTGGGGGGATTTTTATTCACTTCTCATAGACACGCCAAAAAATCAGCTATTGTATTAGACGGGAAAATACGCAGCATGGACTTTTTCCTGTCTGGCGGTGCGAATCTCTAATTGAATCAGGTCCTTAGCATGCACTTTTTTTTATTTTCACACTTATGATACAGATTACAACATTGAGCGTACATAGTTGGAATCGTGCATTATTACATACAGTAAAAGCGTACAAGGTATATACAATACAATAGAAATAATCAACAAGCAATAACACACAGTGTATCAAAGGTTATTACCGTCATATTCTTTGTTGTAACCTGTATTAATAAAGTACAGCACCGACTACAACCTCACCCAGCACTATATTTACTGCTACTAAACAACATAATAATGTTATTATAATAATAATTATTATTAATATTATATTAATAATATATTATTATTAATAATGTTATGCTATTACAAACACTGCTTGCTTGTTTGACCATGTAGACCGCCTCCATTTTCCATTTACCGTGCTACATACCTAAGAATTAACCACCCAACTACCCCCACCCCCGCTACAACTACAACTTATCCCCCCATGTCAAGTCAACCTTCCTCCACCTCTCTAAATTGCTCATGGTCGTTCCTTGGTGTCCACCGTCCCCCATTCTCTCTCTTAGCATGCACTTTAAAAAAATATTTATATATATATATATAATTTTTTTAGACTCAGCAGTCCAAGTTTGTGAACTGGCAGATGGATACAGAGTACAGAGGAAATGATTTCACAGCCGCGGTCACCATGGGCAACCCAGACATCTTGGTGGGATCTGGTGAGGACTTAGATGTTTTTTGAGCGTTTGTGTTTTTTAATGAATGTTGCATGTGGCTGGACCTGTGTGTATACACTTTCCTACTTGCCTGGGTGGTCAGCTCTTAGGGGCTCAAGAGTTCTATTTGAGCCCTGCTAAAGTACATGCTTCCAACACTGTGATCACAAACCCTTACAGGGCCGTTAAGTCTAAACGTTTTCTTTATTGGAGTAATTACTACCTACAGAGAGGATCTAGATATCATAGTGACTGCAGAGGCCAGCTGTCAAGTTGCTGTGTGATCGCCACGAGACATCGGTGCAAGTCCCTGCACCGATGTCTGTCGTTACGAAGTAGGGACAGCCGAACGTCGATTTTCGTCTTTCTCTATTTCGAATGACAGCCATTTTAGATTTTTTTTTCTTAATGAATGGCAATTCGCATACTCACCCATTAATTTTCGGAAGTGTCACATTCGGACCACCCGGATGCGGGGAGCGGGAAAAGACTTATTGTTAGGCTGCGAGGGGGGAGTTACTTGGGGTTAGGCTAAAGGGGGGGGGATTTAGGGTTAGGCAGTGGGTTGGGGATAGAATAGTTACTTACCTTTCGGAGCACCATGTTCGAGGCATAAGCAATTGATATCCCAGCCAGTTCGGAACTGGCTGAGAGAGAACGGCCCTATCGAAATAGCACTTCTCGCCACTAAGACCCTGCCTTAACATTTACACCCCACCCACACTGAAAATAGGGCCTCTGCGTAGGTAAGGGTTGTATGTAAGGGCTTAGCCAAACCCTCACTGTACAATATAAATATCCCTCCCCCCCAATCCTCCTATCACGTGGACCTGTTTAAGCATGCAGACCTGCTGTCTGAACAATTTCCAGCACTGAAATATGAATCGTGAGGGTCAGGATCTGCGCTGAAAGTCGGTAAAGTGCGCAAACGCTCATGAATATTTGTGACGTCTTCTGCATGTAGAGAGCAGCTCCAATGACTAAATCTGGATCAGGGCCATGTGTTGCCCTGTGATCGGAAAGCAAGCTTGACTAGACAAAGCATTCGACGCTACTAAAGCTGAGCTTGTAAGTGGGGAGAGGGGTTAATATTTTAATCTATGATAGGGGTGTGGATCCTGTCCATTGATACCAATTTGCGTAAGTGTCTGTTCATTATAATCACAGCCCTCGTGTGTTCCGTTTTATTAAACCCCTTCAAGGCAATAAATGCCAATAATGTCTGTTGTATATGCGATCACATATAAGTTACCTTGTTCCCTTTGTCTTTAGGTATTGTGGTGGCTCACTATCTGCAGAGCATTACTCCCAGTTTGGCAATGGGAGGAGAACTTGTCTATCACCGTCGTCCTGGAGAGGAAGGAACGGTTATGTCATTGGCCGGAAGATACACAGGTAATAGGCCGAAATGTATTTGTAAAGTTATGTGACTAGAACAAAAAAAAAACTGCTTTAATGAAACAGAAGGTGACGGCAGATAAGAGCCACATAGCTGCCCAATTATTATATTATTATTATTATTTTACTGTAATGGCCATAGACCATTTTTGACTTTTTGTTTTGTGTAAGACTTAGAATATGCTTATTAATTGTTCTTCTGTGTTGGTCTTAACAATCTCATATTGGAAATTATTCAAGACCATGCTTTCTCCCTTTCTTTAGACCTGATTCACACTTAAGAAGCTCTGGCTTCTTAAGCGCGTATTCTTCTGAAATGACCTACTATGTATGCGTAGTAGGTCTTTTATGCAATCTATGTACCAGTTAGGCATGTAGATTGCCTCCATGCGGTCTTTAAAGACCGTATGGAGTAGTTTAGTTAGAAAGAGGTGTACTAATGCCGCATCGGGGAGTGTTTAGGTAGAAGCGGGAGGAAGAGGGATTTAGATTAGCCGGGGTGGGGGGGAGAGGCATTGGGCCTGATCCAGACCTACGCTCGCATGCGAGCTAACGCTGATCGTAAGCGTAAAAAAACGGCAGAAAAAACGCACTGCACATGTGCATAGTGACAACTTCCGGTCGCACCAAAGACCTTTTTCGTAGCGGAGATTCTGGCGTCCGTATTGTTTGCGTTTTTTCCGACGACGGGGCATGTTTATAGTACGAAGTTGGTACCGACGCTGGAGTTAAGGAATGTAGACAGGGAGAGCCATTTATATTGTGCAGTATGGGCGTGCTTAGCCCGCTACGAACAGCGCGTCGGTACGAAAACACGTACAAACACAGGGAAAAGTTAGGGTAGGGTTCGGCGGCCGTAATGAAAGGAAGGTAAGGGGACTGTCGTGGGAGTGAAAGTTTTTACGCTGCAGCGGTAATACGCTCCGCTCTCATTCGTAGGTCTGGATCAGGCCCATTGTCCGTGAAGGAAACTATGCATGGTGAGATAAGGTAGCCCTATGGCACTCGTAAGTGCCATAAGGTACCTAAAAATGGGAGTCTGATTAGGGGCGAGTTGGGTGCGGATCTGCGGATCACACCATTCAGTGTGGAGACTTTGTTCTGGAGATGATCGATTGTTTCTGCCTCGAGGAGGAGAAGCATTTGATTTGGGAGCCACTTCACAATTCGATAGTATAAAACAGGGCATTTTCCAAGGATGAGATGAATTAGAACTCAAGGACATGTGTATGAACCGGAGGGTCAAAGGTTTAGAGGAAATGCGCTAAAAAATTTGTAGTGGATAAGTGGAATAGCCTACTATCCATAGAGGCTACCACAGTAAAACCATTTAAACATGCTTGGGATAAATATAGGGATATCTTTACACTAAATCTAGGTTCAGTATGGGATGTTTCATATTTTTTGAGTTGCTTGGATAAGGCCAGGTGACTTTTATTTGCTCTTATATTCTATGTTATACTAAACTGTTCCTAATCCTTCTTATTTTGAAGCTCCCACTTGGACGGCAACACTTACCCTGGGACAGGCTGGAGCACATGCAACGTATTACCATAAGGCCAACGATCAGGTAAATTGCCTGTCCCTTGCTGACAGGCCCATTTTCATGTCTGCACGAATCAGTCAGTGTGTTGGGTTTGTCATGTTTTATGTTCTTTCTGCCTTTTGGTTTTTTTTTTATGTTGAGACACAGACAGTTCAACATTACACTAGTGTACACTCACAGGGGTGCAGTGAGTCAAGGGCCAGTGAATAAACAAGCTGCAAGGAGAGAGGCGCATGCGCAGATCGGCTGAAAAGCCATTCTTACGCTTACGCCCGCCGTCCTAGCGACGGCGGGCGTTGTTCTGGATCAGGCCCATTGTACATATACTGCAGGAAGATACTCAGCCTGGTGTGCTCGAAGACCAGTCAAATGTCCATAGTACATTGCCCCTGGTGCAAGTTGGAGGGAGCACCTGCCTATTCTAATCCAGATTGGTGTTGTCCCTAATCCAAAATTACCAGCCTCACGGCCGGAATTCGCGTTTCCACGCAGTAACTCACTCTCCCTATGCTAAGAAGTGCAGATTCTCTGTTGCTGACGAGTATCACAGGTAGCTTGCAGGGGATCAAAGAAGTGGGGACCCGCCGGGTCAGCGTCTCCTACGCGCGTATCGCAACGAGCTTCCATTGGGAGGTCTGCTTGTCACAGGTACGTATTTGAGTACCATGCCGGCCAATCCGGTGCATGGCTCTATTAACCCTGTGAGGGAAAAGGGCATACAATTAATGGGAATGGAAAAACAAACCAAGTAGCAGTGGGAACTAGAGAGAAGCAATAACGGAGTAAAAAAAACTACTATGCTCCATGCGGCAGTATACAGGTCTCATAATGCAGCGTATAGGAAAAAAATCACTCATGGAAACCAGCTAGTGGTTATATTTAATATCAAGATCCCGAATGACAGATTATGTCTGTCGGTACTGGGCAGGCTGATAATTTAATTAGGAGGTTTAATATTAAAAGCTTATATTCAGCCCAGTAGATTGCTGTCGGCTATTAATCGTCACAGAAGGGAACTTATATGAGAAGAAATTCCAGGTAAAGTGACCTCCTAATAGAATCAATTGAGGCGCTATCTCCAGCTTTTGAAAATTGTGATACAGAGGTTCATACCTGTAATATCCAGACAGAGACAGAGAGATTTTGAGAACGTTTAAGGAAGTCAAAAAGGGAGAGTGATCCATAGGTTTATTCATATCAATGAGATTTGCAAGCCAAATTATCCATGTAAAAGCAAAGGAGACTGAAAAGTAAATGATAATCAAGGTAAGTATTAAGAACGTATAAAAAAAGGCCAATCTAATGGTCAGGAGCCACATTCACAAGTCATAGAAATGGAGTAAAAAGCATGCTCTCATTCAATCCCTTAGGTGACATGGAGTCCAACAAAAAGATCCATTTCAGTTCATTCTGTAATATTACTGCGTTAATGTCCCCACCTCTGGGGGATGATATAAAGTTTTCCAAAATAAAGGCTTGTAAGCCCTTGGGGTCAGCTTGATGGGTGTGGTGGATATGTCTAGCCACTGGTGTAAGGGGCTTAAACCTTGTCAGGTCTTTGGTACTACAGTGAAACCTCGATTATCCGGGCTAATGACTGGCACCCTTCGGCTGGATAATCGAAAAGCACGGATAATTGAAACAGTATTGAATACAGTACAGTGAATGCTAGTACAAGTGCAGGGCAGTGCTAGGAGTGGGTCCAGGGTTGTTGTAATGGCCAAATTGCAGGTAGATGGCTGTGCAAACGGAGGAGCTCCTTCACTGTGCTTCCATTCTCCTCGGCATCCAGGACACGCCCCCCCCCCGTTTTACAGGCATGTCTGCTGAGCTCAGCAGCACGGATAATCCGATTGCTGGTTAATCGAGTCACGGATAATCGAGGTTCTACTGTATTGCGTATAGAGTTGACATGTTCTAGGAGACGTATTTTGAATCTCTGTGTAGTCTTGCCTACATGTCTTTTGGCAGAGGGACATACTAAACAGTACACAACATTTGATGTCTCACAGTTTGTGAATTGGTCTAATCTATGGGTTTTCCCAAATTTATCCTGAATTTCCCTGGTGACTACTACATGTCGGCTACCGCATGGGTGACATCCTCCTACGGCCAAGGGTTTTCTTGGAAGTGGTTTAAGAAAACTGTCCACCAGGCAATCTTTAATATTTTGGTCTCTTCTCCATCACATACTAATGGTACCTCCAAAGCTTCAGAGAGGACATCATCAGAAATTAAAATATGCAAATGCTTTTTTAAAATCTTGGTTATTGCGGGTGCTTGTGCGCAGTAGTCCCCAAATGAACCTTGTTCTATTGTTTTTTTTTTCCTGTTGGTGTGGTAGGATAAGTTTCTCTCTTTGGGGTCTGTAAAGCCTTATGATAAGCGGCTTTGAGGGTTCTGGAGCTGTAACCCCTTTGGGATAATCTGTCCCTCAGCTCATCAGCTCTCATCTTAAAAATTGCCATGGTGGAACAGTTACGCTTAAGTCGCATATACTCACCACAGGAAACACCCTGAATGGTGGCAGGAGGATGGGAGCTCTGAGAATGCAACAAACTGTTTGTTGCCGTAGGTTTCCTAAATAAATCTGTGGTGAGGTGACCATCTGTTTCGAAATATCCAAGAAGTCAATGCTCTTTTGACTCTGGTGCACTGTAATGTTAAGATTGTGGTCATTAGTGTTGAGTATATTGACAAAATCATTAAATATGTTAATGTCACCTTCCCAGAGGATGAATACGTCATCGATGTATCTTAGCCATGTCACAATGTGATCAGTATGTACCTTGTGCTCATCCGTAAATACAATCTCATTCTCCCACCACCCCAAGTACAGGCACGCGTACGTGGGAGCACAAGAACTCCCCATCGCAATGCCTCGTACTTGGAGGTAGTATCTCCCCTCAAAAATGAAGAAATTCCTAGTCAGGACAAAACGGAGTAATTGGAGAAGGAAATTGTTAAATCCCTCATCTTGCCTACTGTTCAGGAAGTACCCTGTGGCCTGTGCCTGTTTCGTGATCTATGCTTGTGTATAGTGACTCCACATCACATGTGATAAGCCATGTGGCGGGAGTCACTACCACATCCTGAATCTTGGACAGAAGGTCCATGGTGTCACAGATGTAGGAGGCTAAAGAGGGGACAAAATTACACAAATGAAAATCCAAGAACTTTCTCGCCTATTCCTGAAACGATGGGCCTCCCAGGTGAATTGTCTTATGGACCTTTGGTAGCATATAGAAACAGGCCGTTCTGGGTTCCTCAATGGTTAGATATTTAAGGTCCTGTTTCGAGATGACACTGCAATTGTGAAATACCGCACATTGGATCTCGCAACCAGGATGTTGGATTAAGGCAGCGCTTTATATTTTAGGCACATGGGGCTGGATCCAGAACGTCTGTCGCCCATAATGCGCCCGTCAGAGGCATAAATAGCTGCTGCGCATGCGTAGTAACTAACGTAATCTATGTATTGTTTCGCTATATTTGGTCTTTAAGAACGAAACGATACGCAGATTAGGTAAATTAGTTACTACACATGCGCAGTAGCTATTTTCGGCCTCTGACGGACGTATTATGGGCGACGGAAGTTGTTCTGGATCCAGCCCATGATTATTTCCTGATTCTTTTGCCCTCCTGTTATGTCTTTTCTCTGTATCCTGTATTGCATTTGTTTTCACATTTTGGCATTGTCATTGATCATATGACTCTGGCAGGATGTATCCTTTACAAGACTGGCATGATATCACATATTTACAGTATATAAGCTTTGGAAATTGCAAATGTTGAGACCCTACGGGTACCTCCAACTGAGATAGTTTGAGGACTAATGTATCATCACTTGCGATGTTGACCAATTATTTTACACGTTGTTTTCTACTAATACCTGTTAAATGTTGATGCTAAGCACTAAAATATTTCCGGGTTCATTTCTGCATTGCCCTGATTTGTGACATTTCTGATTCTTCAGTACTTCTTTATTTTCTTGTTTGTGATTAGCTTCAATTAGGAGTAGAGTTTGAAGCCAGCACTCGGATGCAGGATACAAGTGTCTCCTTTGGTTACCAACTTGACCTTCCCAAAGCCAACCTGCTGTTTAAAGGTATGAACTGCGGGCCGGAGGACCAGATGTTTTTGACAGTCGCTCATTAAGATGGTGTATATTGCCCCTTGCTGTCTGACATTGCACTGTAAGCTAATATTGGGAGCAGGGGCAGAAAGTGACAGACTCGGGGGCCACATAGCAAGGAGACGGAGCTTGAGTTTGCATGGGCAGGACTAGGTGCAGCTGGGTGGGTACATGCGGTCCGCTATCTGATAGTTCAGCCTCTAACAGCTTACTTACAGAGCAGAGGAGCGGCTGCCTTGGGCCCCTCCTCCGGGCCCCATTGCAGCTGCGTCCCTTACACCCCCTGTAGTTGCGTCCTTGATTAGGATACTGGGTCTGCTACATGGTTTTTTTGTCCTATGTTTGTCATTTTTATCAGTGTCTTCCAAAACATAGTTTACAGTCTGGCACAATGTCCTATACTGTGCATTATAATACCAAGATGTGGCCATTTGCAATCATCATTCTGTTCACAGTTGTTGACCACTGTTCTGTTTTGTCCCCCTCGCTGGCCTCGGCCATAACGCGTGTACCCTTCATATCCTCCAACTGATTCAGTCCCTCTCCATTCCCGGCAGGTTCGGTGGACAGTAACTGGATCGTCGGGGCCGCTTTAGAAAAGAAGCTTCCGCCCCTCCCGCTGACGCTAGCCATGGGAGCCTTCCTCAACCACAAGAAGAACAAATTCCAGTGCGGTTTTGGTCTGACAATCGGTTAACTCTCTGCATCCTGGACACAGCTTGTGGTCTCCCCTCCACACCTGGACATGTGGCCTCTCCCTCTGCTTTCTGACTGCAGTGCCCCCCCATTTTCCTGGGATCTAAACTTCCTTCCTCCCCAAACTCCTGCCAGGCACATTTTTATAAAGTTTATTTTATCATTGGGGCAGGAAGGCAGTGTATTTAATGTTGGTACCTATAATGGAGGTGTCACTTCCTGTCTGCCCTATTTTGTCTCTCCTACTTCCTGTTATCACGGGTAAACGAGTGCCATCTTTGTTTCTTGTCCTTTCTCCACTGCAGTCTTTGCTTTGGGAATTGTCCAGTCCTAATAGTTTTATTTTCATTGTTCCATCTCTCACAAGCCATGCCTTGGGGTCTCCTCCGTCATCTTTGGGGTGTGAATGTATTCTGTCTTCATCCGCTGTCCTCTCTCTTGTTTTCTTCCATGGCTTCTGGGAGAGGGGAGGTGCCCTGTATACAGGAGGGAGAGTCTGTTCTGAGACTTGCCTGAGCCCTGTTTCCTCATAGACCTTGTGCTGCTGTCGGAAAGGGGCGGTGGGGAACGTCCTGCTGACGTTTGATTTCCCTCTTTAGGAGCGTGGGTGTATATCATGTTTATAAGTTATAAAAGAAAAAAAAATCAACAAATCTTTTACACAAAACAGACGTGGGTCCCAAAGCCGAAGTCCTGACTGGGCACGTACTTTACTAATAAAGTGACTTCTGCAACGGGCTCCTACTGAGGTGTCAGTGTCTGCCTTGTGCTTGTGTGGGCCTGTATGTCTGCTGGTTGCTGCTGGCCCTGTGTTACATGGCAGCACATCTGTTGTGGATCTGTAATAGAAGGGCTTGGTTTTTACGTTGGGTTGGCTTGGACATGCCTTGCAGCTTTCAGCCTATCCCTTTGCTTGGTCTCTTATGGGGTTATCTAGATTCAATGCGGTTATGCTGTCCTTTATGGCTGATGCGGTTGTGTCTTAGCCATAGTCATCGGGAAGTAGATGCTGTTGTGGAAATCGCTATTTAAAAACAGATACAGCCAATAACATAATGTCGATTTGAAGTTGTAATTTCGACTGACAGTTCTCTGTGCACTGCTCTGTTTCCCGCTCTCAGTGTTGTACTTTGCCTCCCAGGTTAGGAATTGGGGTCAGGGTTATTGTAATACCAAACAAACATTTCAGCATTACAATATTCGATGACAGTGGAGTCATGGTAACAACCCTAATAGAAAAGTGACAATCGGTGAACGCTGTCTGCATTTTAGTCCCGGCATTGTTGACTGTTGGAATGCAGAACATCAGAGCGGCAAACCACATCCAAGTCATCTTGGTCGTTCATTAGGACTACAAAACACAGAGGGGTTGATCCAGAGTTTGAGAGTAAGTCTGGGTACACAATGGGGCTTTTTTGAAAGAAAATCTTTCCATTCACACAATCCAAAGACTGTTTCCCCAGATATCTTACCAGTGTCTACTGCCCAATGACTTCCTAATAGACACAGGACACACTTGCAAAAGGCAAAAGATATCTTTCCATGGTTGATCTGCCGTATTTGGAGCTCCAAAAGATCAAATCAAAAGATCACAGACCGTTTTGAAAGATATTTGAGCATCTTTGGACAGTACACACTGGTGAGATATCTGCTGAAACGGTCTTGATTGTGTGATTGGAAAGATTATCTGCCAAAAAGCCCCAGCGTGTACCCTGCTTAAGGACAACACAGGTCAAACTGTAGTCCTGAGCAAATCCATTTAACTTAAAGAGGGAAACAGAGATTTAAAACAAATTGCATGCAGGGAAATAATTTGATTTTGCACATTAGAAATGAAAATATACCTTAATGGTTAATCTCTAAATTAGAGTTGAACTGCTAATCATTACCTCTCTAATCTAAAGCTGGGTACAAGCTGCATGCTTTTCACCCCACTACCATGCAACTCAAAAGATAAATGAGTGTTTGAAACAATGAATTGGCACGGTCTGAATAGATTATAGGTCTTTTCTTTTTGTATTATTACATATGTTTTATGTCCTTTCATTGCCTATTTTCTAGGTAGGTAGAAATGTGCACAATTATGAATACAGTCCTAATGTTAATGTTTTTTTTTATGTTTGTGGATAATCATCCACAACCTCACGTTAATGTGGAAATATAAAAATATTGTAATCATTACTCTAAGTTTATACAATACAGGCAGTAACAGTACCTTTGTGTGATTGGGCTAAGTACCATGGTATTAAATGTTACTTTATTAATATTGGATTTGATTCACAGTTGAGAAGGCTTTAGGTTCTTAATTATACGTAAATAGTAGCAAAGCGATTTCCCTGACAAGCCCCAGTTTTCAGCTTCTTAACTGACTTAAGAATGCCATAGGGCTACCCTTTAACTTTAGGTTCTTAATTGTGTGTGTAGAGCTGCTAATTAAAAATTTTGCTGCCTAACCGCGCCCAGATTTCCTAATTTAAATGTTTCCCTCCACCCAATCTTCTTAACTTCCTTCTTAAGTTTTTCCAACACGGCCCTTAAGTCACTACAAACCTAGAATAAATAGGTTTGTAATGGTTATTCAGAACTGTCCTAAGTCCTGTGTAAATTGCATATATTAAGGTACTACGCAGGCGCAATATATCCCTTTTTTTAAATATACGCACCTAAAAAGCAGCATTTTCTTAACTACGCCAGGTCCATTATTATTATTATTATCATCATCATCATCATCATCATCATCATCATCATCCTTCATTTATAAGGTGCCACAAGGTGTCCGCAGCACTGTACAAAATACAACAACAAAATACAGTACAGACATACAGGACAGGGATGGACAGCATAGTACATAATAATATACAGTACAGACATACAGGACAGGGGTGGACAGCATAGTACATAAAAATATACAGTACAGGGATGGACAGCATAGTACATAATAATATACAGGGCAGGAATGGACAGCATAGTATGTCATATACAGTACAGGCATACAGGACAGGAATGGACTTCATAGTATGTCATATACAGTACAGGCACACAGGACCGGGATGGACGGCATAGTACATAACTATATACAAGACAGGGATGGACGGCATAGTACATAACAATATACAAGACAGGGATGGACGGCATAGTACATAATATACAGTACAGAGGTGGATGGATGGATGCCAATTCAGGCCAAAAATCAATACAACAACAATATCCTTAAAACTAGAGGAAAGACAGCGCTGTAGTCTGGGGCCCAAAAAAGTGTATAATTAATATAAATCCGTGATGGTTGAAAATTTGACAACACCGACGTAAAAAACGAAATAATTTTTATTTAGCAGTTAAAAAATATATAAATATAGTAGATAGTATATGATCACCAATAAATACCTATATCTGACCATACACATGACATATATATGGAAATGTAGGTAATATAAAACTTCACAATCAAAATCAAAAGAAATCCTGATGGAATTGGATTAGTAAATGGTTCAGGAAAATAAAAGTATTTAATTTGTCCAGCAGATAGTAAAGTGTGAAGATAGAGCAATGGGTGGCCAGCCCATATAAGACTGCCCTCCCCGCAGCCTAACCCTAAGACTCTCCTCCCCGCAGCCTGACCCTAAGACTCCCCTCCCCGCAGCCTGACCCTAAGACTCTCCTCCCCGCAGCCTGACCCTAAGACTCCCCTCCTCACTGCCTAACCCTAAGACATTTTTTTTTTTTTTTTACATTGGCACACAATTAGGTTTATCCCAGTGGTCTCCCCATAGATGCCCCCCTTTTCCTCCCCCTAATAACAGCTATTAGGGCAAGTAAAAGGGGGGAATATTGGGACATCACTGGGATAAAGGCACTAACGACAATGTTTTTTGATGAAGCCCACGGCGGTAGCCCCGATGGTCTATGTATTACTGCTATAGAGGTGGTGGGGCCTACACAGAGAGGGGGTGATAGGTTTAGAACATTATGCCGGCAGGAAATGAGATGGATATTCAATCTCCAGACATTAGTGCCGGACGGATCGAATGAAGCTTTCGAGTTCGCAACTCTTGGCTTTATAAAAAATAAATAAAAAATAAAAATTTATAAAAATTCATAAAAACTAAAAATCTATATCTTTACTATTATTATATGATTTTCCAACAGGTTATAATCTGTATAATTACGTACCAAGCGCACTGCGCTGCATCGGGCTATTAATGAGGAATACGTGCACACGCTGCCTGTACACTTTCTGATTCGGGTTCCTGTGTGACCACTACCAGCCGAACAGGCTGTTTTCTTGGGAGACGCAGCCTAAAGACCTACCCGAACTAACTCAATGGTGTCTGGAGAAACAAGGCATCGTGTCAGCCAATCCCTGGATCATCAGCCCTGAATGTATCCTCTGGTTAGTGTTTACACACTTATTGAATGACTGAAGTCTCGAGCAACTTCTGAGGTACAAATTAATATTGCTACTTATTGGATATATATGGGCTGGCCACCCATTGCTCTATCTTCACACTTTACTATCTGCTGGACAAATTAAATACTTTTATTTTCCTGAACCATTTACTAATCCAATTCCATCAGGATTTCATTTGATTTTGAAGTTTTATATTACCTACATTTCCATATATTATATGTCATGCGTATGGTCAGATATAGGTATTAATTGGTGATCATATACTATCTATTATATTTATATATTTTTTAACTGCTAAATAAAAATAATTTAGTTTTTTTACGGTGGTGTTGTCAAATTTTCAACCATCACGGATTTATATTAATTATACACTTTTTTGGGCCCCAGACTACAGCGCTGTCTTTCCTCTAGTTTTGAGGATATTGTTGTTGTATGATTTAGGCTTAGCTTCTTATATTGCTGGGGTTCTGTAATGCAGCTGTTTAGACACGGGTGAGCAGAATGATTGTGAAATGAATTCTATACAGATCTTAGGGCCTGATCCTGAATTAATAACGACAGCTGACTTACATAAGCAGCATGCGTTAGTTGGGCTGTGCATGCGCATGGCAGATGTCAACGTATCAAAACTAATAACGTAGAGTTGGTTTTCGATCGGTCAGAGTTCTGTATGTCCGGGCATGACCACTCTGTACATGCGTGGATATGCAGTGTGGACAGCAGGAGGCATTTTAATTGGACAGTATGGGCTGCGTCAGGCACTTCTGTGCGTGCAGCGATCCGTGCCATCATGTTGAGGTTGGTTATGGATCCCTAAGTCAGCTAAAAGCCGCACGTGAGAGGGGAGTGCAGGCTTAAGCAACTGTGGGTATGGAAAGCGCTCTTACATCTGGATCAAGTCCTCAGATCTTGGGTCTTCTTTAACTGACAGAAGAGAATGTGCCTTTCCAGGCTTCTAATATGATGTCTTTGAAATTATCTTCACTATATTTTTTTGCAGAATTATTTAGGGTCCACAATGACGTTTATTGCTTGCTTGGAAAGACATGGAAGACGGTGGTGGGTGGGTAGGTGTCTTGATTTCAGTTCCAATATGAGTAACTGTTCTAGACCCATCCTCCATAACGATGCCCCCGTACACACTGCTCTAGTTTCCTGTGGATCGTTTTACAAACTGTTCATATAAACCTTTTTGCTGCAATTAAATGTTCGTCCACAAGGTGGTGCTATCCAGAAATTTTAATGGAAAGCATTGTAGTAGTAGTCTCTGCACATTGACGTTTACACAGATATCAGGGCATCGTTAATCGGAAAACTTAGATGCTCCCTAATAAATCAAAGCGCATGATCGGATGCAGTCAGGTGATTCTGAAGTATTGTTGGACAGTACACCCTGGTAATATTTGATCTTGTGATCTGCACGATTATCGACAGGAACAGTCCCAGTATGTACCCAGCTTAAGAGATGCAAACTTTTATTAAAGATTTTGGTCACAGAGTAGAAAAGTGTTTTGATGTCTCCAAAATGATATAGTCAGCGCTATCCATAAAGTCCTAGGCCTAAATATATATGTTTAATTCAGGGCTGCCGTCACTATTGACTGAATACAGTAGGAGTCTAGCCAAGGATGTAAGGTAGTGTTTCCCCTGTTTGACATGGTGTCACAGTGGGATGGGTCCAGGCTACTGCTTTGTACCCGCTCGCATCGGAAATTTCCTGCTTTAGGGAGTTGCACACGCATGGGCTTCAAGCCTTGTCATCGCTATGCAATCTTCCTTTCTGATTTGTTTTATTTTTGTTTTGTTTTTTTCCATTAGACTTGTTCCGACAACGGGCAGGTAGTTGGCCATCACGAGTGACAGGGTTTTAGTATTTAATTGATGGCAAGGGCTGCCGCAATAGCGACACTCCTGATCCGTCACCGTTTTAATTGGAGGTTGAACAGAAGTTCTAAGGCAGGGTGTGTCAAAAATGGAGAAGCTGGGTTAACGTAGGCTTTAAAACAATCAGATGTCTTTAAACAATTTTAAATTGACCCTAACCCTCCCCTTCCATTACTGTAACTCTAACCATCCTATCACGGCAGCCTAACGCTAAGACTCCCTTCCCCGCAGCCTAACCTTAAGACTCCCTTCCCCGCAGCCTAACCTTAAGACTCCCTTCTCCACAGCCTAACCTTAAGACTCCCTTCCCCACAGCCTAACCCTAAAGGTGGCCATACACTAGGATGATTATCGGTCCCAGCAGGGAGTGGCCTGATAAACAGCACAATTTCACGCAAGCGAAATGTCCTGTTATTGGCACCATACACCTCTCCTGTTGGGACCGATAATCCTTGCAGAAGAGGATAAGGAGGAGGCAGGGCTCTCGGTGCCGCTCCATATCTATGTACAGAATTGCTCTGTCATCTTTGAATTATACCTTCAAAGCTGTCAGAGCAGCATAGTACATAGATATACAGCAGAGGCTTTTGCAGGCAGAAATACAGAAAAGAATCAGCCGAAGCTGCGCTTCACACAGCGTGGCTTTGGGTGATCCCTGTCTGTACTACTCCCTGCAATAGCCACTAATGCATATCTATGCACTATGCTGCTCTGACAGCTTTGAAGGTATAATTCAAAGCTGACAGAGCAGCTTTGTACATAGATATGGAGCAGTCTATTGCAGGGATAGGGAGCCATTCAGCTTGCTGAATATTAAACTTTTCAGAAGACCAAATAATCTTGCCAGAGCGTTTCTGGTTTATGGCGTATTGATCACCCAATAATTGGGCCAATAATCGCTCTAGTGTATGGCCACCTTAAGACTTCCCTCCCCGCAGCCTATCCTAAAGACTCCCTTCCCCTCAGCCTGTCCCTAAGACTCCCCATGGACTTCTGTAATACTCATCTGTCTGGTGCGGTGGACAGATGTCTTTAAACAATTTCTAACGATCAGCTACCTGATTCCTCTGTAAATACACTATGAGGAAAGGGAATTGTATGAAACAAGGTTAGATAAACATAGGCCCTATTCTGATGACATCGGGACATCATGGATCTTTAAAATGAAAATTTAAATGTGTACTTTGTAACAATCAGGCATGATCATTGCAGAATACACACTTCCACAATATCGTTCCAAACGCCTTGTCTTGAGCTATAATCATGTGTGAGACAGCCAGTGTGTATTCTTCTTAAATCCAGTCCAGTGTTCTCTAAAGATAATTGCAGGTGGGAATTCCTCAGTTTAGTTGCTGGCTTTAATAAAATGTCAGAGTGGCTTGGTGTGGTAGGTTTCCAGGTACTGTAGAGCAGGATGCAGGAAACTGAGTTTTGTGCTCATGTTCCCCAAGCAAAAGATTCGAAATGTCTGGGGACAGACTGCATGCTGATTGCTTAGCACAAACTGTTACGTAGCACCACCATCGGCCTGAACCACGCGGAAGTTGACCAATAGCCTGAAATCTGGATCTGGCGGGAAATCTTATTTTTCACAAAGCACAATGAGACAATTGGAGCGTTAAATACAGGACTCAATTTAAGCGGCAAGTAAAAAAAATTCCCTTAATCTCTTTGGAAGTAAAGCCGGACACACAATAGAGCTGTTATATGTCTGATCATACAATTATCATGGATCGGACACAATCCCTCAGGACATCGTCCCAGAAAGGCCAATAATCTGTTTGTTCAGGACTCCTAAAAGATTATTTTCCAGATGGGACGATTTTGTGTAGTGTATCGGTAAGTACAGCTATATAAATAAATTTTATTACTATACTTGCCGGCAATTATGGAGTCAGACAGATGGGAAAAATCGTCCAGGAGGTGGCGATGTAGGATCCAGTCCATTAGAAATCTGCACATTCAGCCAATCACTGCATAGATTGATGGAAGGCCCGTTCAGCCAATCGGCAAGAGCAGTGTGTGGCTCAGATATTGGGTCCTTTCCCTAGGGGAAAACTGTTCAGTTCATGGCCACCTCCTGCTGGGAGTGATAGTCATTCTAGTGTGTGTCCAGCTTAACCATTGAAACTGGGAGTTTTCCAAATTCCGGATAATAGTAACCTTAGTTCATGGGGTTAATCTAGAGTTTGAGAGTAAGAGCAACTCCTGCACACGGAGTTGCAAAAATCCGCAAGTAAGAGGATAGTACACTCACCCGTCACATGCAGATTTTATATAACTTCCCTAACTTTACCTTAACTTCTACATTGCTATCCATATAGAATGTACTGAAGAGCCTAACCATGTCCACACTAATCATTTAAATGCCTTACCCCATCCACTTTATGGATACTTAGAAATTTGGATCAGGATCCATGACTGGGATGGTTTGCTTAAGAGGGTCAGGCCCTCCTCTTGGGTATAAACTCTATTACTGATCAGTTAGAAGACTGTTCCCATACCCCTGGGCCTTTGGTGGTGGACTAATACGGTTTGTTTAAAGAGTGCATCTTATGACAAGCTAATGGGCAATTCCTGAATAGAGGATGCCTGATATGTTTCTCTTTCTTTGCACAGTATGTTATCCTGTACAGGGACTGGCTAACCATAATACCAGTTCCCTGATTGTACTGTGATGCACAATACAATAATACCAAATACTACAATATATTGCTTGCTCTGTTAGTGTTAGACTGGCTTTAAATGATACATGTTGCAAAATGCAAAGTTAGCAATAACATTGCATAGCAGCTGATGGCTGTCAATGGTGGTGTGGTGACAGTAATGCCTTTCCATCTGTATTTAGGCTAATGTGTGATGGTGATGCAGCTAGTATCCCCCCATATGGTTAATGATAGCTGTGAGTCTGTTTACAAGATAGAAGTGATAAATAGACTGTCACCTAAAATAAAACAACATTTATTTTAGTCATTTATTTAGAAAAATGAATAGGATGGATATAATATTATTATTGAGATTCTTAGAATATTAGAAACTAGTTTCATGTATTTGAAACATCGTTAAATATTAATTATTTCCGGATATAAGATAATACGATAAGAATAATGATCAGAAATAAAGAACTGAACACTGTATATTGGAAGTTATGTATTTTAATTATACAATGATACAAAAGACCTGAGGCTATATAGATCTAGTACACATGGAAAGTGTCAGGCTGTCCTAATGCTAAACCAGCTGTAGAGGAATATGAAACTTGGTCACTAGGTGGTGCTATTTTGATATACCGGTAATTAGATATGTGTTTGTTATGGTCGGAAGAAAATGTTTTGAAGTTTTAAATATTGAAACTCATGTAACTACTTATTTAATCAGTACCAGAAATAATAAATTATGCAATTTAATATACACCGATCAATCAAAACAGTAAAACTACTGACTTCTTTCTCACTTAGAGATACCCTTTGGGCTTAATTATTATTATATCAATGCGTCCCTAAGTAGTCCTGTTCTTTAAGTAGTGAGGTCAAAGTAGCTTAATAAGGGGGCAGGCACATATATAGTGTTGCCAAGTATAAAACCTTCACAATTCTATTTTCTTTTTTTTAAATCTAATAACTTTGCTTTTTCTGACTTTTTTTCTGCTTTCTTTCACTTTGTAGTATTCTAAAGGGTGTGGTATATAACAGTGACTTTCATAATTTCATAATTAACTTGTCATAATTTTAACTAATATTCATAAACTCAACAAAATTAGGTCTATGGTGTATGAATGTCTACAAAAAAGACCTTGCCAGTGTTAAATTATTAACAACACTAAGCTCTACAGCAGGGGTGTATCTAGC
>WWET01000767.1:93505-106403 GCA_011038615.1 Limnodynastes dumerilii | reverse complement strand
CACACACACACACACACACACACACACACACACACACACACTATTTTAGTCAGTAGTCAGTTAGCCTACCAGCATGTTTATGTAGTGTGGGAGGAAACCGAAGGTGCAAGCAGATAGATAGATGATGAACGCTGCCAGACTGGACACCCGACGCGCGTTTCACCCAGAACGAGGCTTTGTCAAGGGTCATCATCTTTCTATCTGCGTGCACCTTCAGCTGCCAGCCCTTTATCTTTTCCAGCCGGGGGACGCCGCACGTTCTCTAAACCCAGAGTAGGGTAAGATACAGGCACTGGAAAGTGCGAAGCGTGTCCTTGCGGCCACTAAACCCACTATAGGGATTTCTTCCCTTAGGAGCTAGTTTGCGGTGGTCCCCAGGTGGTATGTGTTATTTTTTGACCATTATATGTTTTCATGTTGTAGCAGCATAGCTGCACACTATGATATGCTTCTGTTTTGTCTTTATATGTTCGCCCATTCATTTTCTATATTTTAACCATGTTTAATTAAAGAATCATTTATGTAGACTGATTGGTTCAATTATTGTATAGTGTGTGGTCAGCGTATGGATTCAAAGTAGAATATTTCAGACAAACAAACACACAATTGATATTGTCATATGTGCACTTTGTAGATGGGCGCCCATTATCGCGTGCAAGAGTGCGGGGAAGATTCACATTTTTGTATTTCTCCTGCAATCGATTCATTCCTCAGAGGTCACATAAGTGCACATTTACTTCAGGTTATTATGAAGACATCTATATGGCCTAGTTTGCAATTTCTCTGTTCATGAGGACATAACCACAACTTCTTTATTTCCTACTGTGAGCAGATTATCATACACAGAGCAGATGAATAATTAGACGCAAGATTGAGAAATAAACCCCAAGGAGTATAAAGGGTCATTGCTAAAGAAAAATTGAAGTCATGCCTCGTGTCTTTCCTTTACCAGGGTATAACTTACACATTCCCAATAACAGAGGAATTATTTTAGGGGCTGGGACTCCTTGTGGGTTTCTAGAATCTGTTTAAGGGTTTGGAATCCACTATTATTGGGGTTCCTAAAATCATTGGCTCAAACGTTTACTCATTGGGGAAAGGGATGACCCTTGGACTCATTGATGTCACGATTCCTGCTATGTACAGTACATGTTATATTTGTTTACCTTTTTGATCACATGACTCTCCAGTTATTTCACTTCCTGGTGTTCAACTTCTACTGCAGCCATTATCCCACACACAGGTGTGGCTTATTCCCTTGCTGGACTCTCTGCTCTGCTGCCTTATTTAAACCCCTCCCTCTCAGCTTTTCCCTGTCAGAGCAACAGTTAATCTTAGTCCGCTGCCTTGTGTCCTTAAGCTCACTCGTGTTCTGGCGCCCTGGTCCCTGGTAGTGTTACACTGTCCAGTTCCTGCTTCTCTCAGTGTTCCAGTATCTCTGGATTCTGCACAGCTCCAGCCCTGTCATTGTATCCAGCCTCGGTAGCAGAGACTCTGCTACCTGTAACTACTACTCCTGCTCTTCTCGGATTTCACCTCACCGTCTGTGTCTGTGTGCTTGTCCAGAGGGCCCCAACCTGCCCCTAGCCTGCAGCCTAATCCATCCCCAGCATCAGGGGCTCTGGTGAATACCTAGCTTGGGGTTAGACACCATGCCCCTGGTCCGGCGTGGTCCGTTTCCGCAGCGGCGCTGAGTTTGGTGCATGACAATTGATGATTCTTGATCCATTGATGACTCACTGGATTCATTGATGACCCTTATACCATGGTTGCCATATCAATTTATTTAGAGATCCCAAATACATACTTCCGTTTCTGACTCCCAATTCTGGACTCTTACATATTATTTATGGTGGAGGGATAGAATTTTAGCTAAGGAATTTGTACTAGATCAGGCAAGATTCTACATGATTGATTTATCTGGCCAGTTAATTAGCACATGTAAAATAAGCTGTAATGTGGTTAGAATGAGTTCTGATTGACTGTCTTAGTCATAATTGCAAGAATGTGTATAATTATCCGGATCTGGTCATTTATTCCTAATTCTAGGTCTCTATACTAAAACTTCTATACTGTATTTCTGTCCCTTTAGTGCTTTACTATTACAGTGTCTTTGCTGATTTTTACACTTTCACTTTAGAGAGAGAGAGAGTGGCGTATTGCCCACAAGGCTTAAGGGGGCCATTGCTTGATGGGTACTGGTATGACTAACAATTCTCAAGAGCTAGCAGAGAATCCTAGGACACAGACATTGCCTGATCCACCGCTATAAAATTCTGAAGGATGGACAAGACAAGACAAGGCAACGTCTGTTCCTGTGATTGTATTTACTGTCTGTAACTACTGTGAGCCTCAATTTCAAAAGCTGAGACCTGAAAAGGCCTTCATATTCACCCAGTATAGAGCTCTATTTGATGGTGAACCCTACTGATGGGGTTAATATAAGGAATGTGGTTGCAGTCCGGCTGGTCTTATTTCAAACATGATACAGCTGCCAGCTGAAGTGAGGGTTAGGGCTCAGTCTTTGGTGGGGCTGAGGTTAAGGTTAGGGGGGTGTGGGGCTCCGGTCCAAAAGTCCCATTTTTGAAAAAGCTGATTCCTCGGGGAGGCAATGCAATCGATCAACGGAGCACCGAGCTTTCGGGGCTCCGAAAAGTGTTAAAAAATGTCCCCCAGTAATTCCCCTAATTCTTACTCTAACCCTCCCCTCTTACTACCCTGACCCTAACCCTCATTCCTGGCAGCCTGACCCTAGCCTGACCCTAACCCTCCCTCCCATGCAGCCTGACCCTAACCCTCCCTCCCCTGCCGCCTGAACCTAACCCTCCTCAACGGAGCACAAAGCGTTCAGTGTGCCAAAAAGGTGAAAGAAAATAGTTCCCCACTCCTTCCCCTGATTCTAACCCTAACCCTCGCCTCTCACTACCCTAACCCTAACTTTCCCTTCCTCGCAGCCTGACCCTAACCCTCCCTTCCTGGCAACCTGACCCTAATCCGCCATCTCCCGCAGCCTGACCCTAACCCTCCCTCCCCTGCAGCCTGACCCTAGCCTGACCCTAACCTCCCTCCCCTGCAGCCTGACCCTAACCCTTCCTGCCCTGCAGCCTGATCCTAACCCTCCCTCCCCTACAGCTTGACCCTAACCACGCAAAAAGAGTTTCCTCACCTGTGGCGATAGTGGCGACAGCGGTGGCGGAGATGCGGTGGAGTGATCTGCTGATCCGAAAGTGAATGGGTGAGTATCCCGAACCCATTCATGAAAAAAATTGCTAAAAGTGTAAGCTTCGGAAAAAGGGACATTCGAATAGTAACTTTCTAATATCCCTTTTTCAGAAGTCACACTTTCTAACCGGAGATTGCAACCGAGGTTAGGGTTAGGGCTTAAGAAGGAAGGGTGAAGTTTAGGGCTTAAGAGGAAGGTTACGGTTAGGCTGCGGGACAGAGAGGGTTAGGACTGAAAAAGTGAAAGGTTAAAATTAGGGCTGAAGTTGCAGGTTGGAGTTAGGCTGCGGGAAATAAAGGGTAAGGGCAGGGCTAAGGTAAGAGGTAGCAACAAAGGCTTATCTTTCAAAAAATATAAATCTTTGCATCTACAGGAGCCACAACACTGCAGCCATTGAGAATGCAGAATACCGCCAGTTGCCATTCAACTGCCGTATGATGGTCTTTCAAAAAAGAAACCATTGTGTCGGCAAAGCACAGCCCAATATACAGCCCTGTTATTTGAGCAGAAGTAAGGAGGTATAAAGAGCTTTATTATAAGGCGAATGGAATGAATGACCCATAATAAAGCTCTTTATTCATTCTTAATTGTGTTACGGGACGAGGGGAAATTCCATTGGCAGTTCTTCAGGAGACCCTTGTTGTTTTAATATGTTAAACATTTTATTTACTTTTAGAATGACTGCAAAAATATGCCTTGGAGAGGTGCTATACCAAAGCTTAAAAGCCAAGATAACTATGCTGCAAAAATAGATGATGAAACTACACACTTTGCTGTTTTGGTACATGGATACCACAAGGAGGGATAATGCTGGCAGACTGCACACCAGCTGATCGTGACTAAAAGCGTGGCTGAGATATGACTATGTGTAGCATGCATTTATCACTCTTCAGCCATCCCAGGGTTAAGTCTGTAGAAAGAATAAATTGCTCATTAGACTTCGCCCCCTCCAACCTTATACTGATCATGTGTCTGCCTCCAGCATCAAGGTGCAAGAGTGCAACCCTTATACCTCACTGCCTACAGCTTATATAAAGAGAGAGGAGCGGGAGAGAAACTATTACCACATACAAGGTAAGGGAAATGGACAGGGGGTGGGAAATGGGGATAATGTAAGGAATCCTGGACATCATAGAATAAGATAATAGGACAGCTAGATAAAACTTTCCTTGAACTTGGAGATTGTGTTTGCTTGAATAGTCTCTGGACAGGAGAGGTTGTAGGTCACTGGTTGCTGGTTTCATCCCTTATTCAGTAACAATTTTCTCTTCAACAGGAACATAAAGAACCATGAAGTTTATTGTTCTGCTTCTAGCAATTGGGCTCCTAGCAGGTAATTTCTATCTATCTATCTATCTATCTATCTATCTATCTATCTATCTATCTATCTATCATAGTATTATTATAACTTTGCATGGACACTTACTGAAATTTCCCCTATAGGAGCCCAGGCTCGGTCCCTTTTCAAAGATCAACCCAAGACAAAATGGGAGTCTGCCCTGGACAGCTTCTGGCAAACCCTCAACAAAGTGGAGGAGGCTGCAGACGATGCCACATCCAAGATGAGGGATTCTCAGCTTGGCAAAGAACTTGAGTAAGTTAAGAGACATATAAGCAGGTGGAGAAAGTAAAACAAACAGAATAGTGTTTTTATGGCTTTATATATGTAGGTTATAGACATAGGGCCAGATCCTGAGCTAAGTACGCTAGTTATGACGTCAAATCGCTATTTGTATTTACTGCGCATGCGCGTGGCAGATGTTACGCCACATAAACGTAAGTACCATCAGTGTAACTACGAACGAAGGGGCGGGGGCATCAAGCATAATTACGCTTTGTAGGCGGAGGGAGGCATTTAAATTGGACAGTATGGGCTGGGTTTGGCCGTCACGTACGTAAATCCATTACGTATGTCAGTACTTACTCTATGAAAACTTAAGGTAGGGTTTGGGCAGCGTAAAACGGCCATAGTAAGTACGAGCGAGGGGAGTGTCTAGGGGAGTGCATAGAAATGATGCTAGGGTAAATACGCTACGCAATTTAACGTAACTAGCCCGTAGGTCTGGATTTACCCTATAGATTGTACATGGATTATATGATTATTCCATTACTAATATCTGTAATGATCTTCTCCTTCCTTCCTTGATGTATCTGTCCTCTGTCTAATTAATCTAAGTCACTACAAGCTCTCCTGAGTGTTTGCCTTCACTACAGGCAGTACGTTGACTAGACTTGCCAAGACTGCACGGAATGGGCAGGACAGGACAGGACCTGTTGACATTCTCTGTGTTAGATCTGTGTTTGTGACAATCGCCTGTGGATAATTAATAAAGAATGCACAGTGTGATTGCTACTGACAGCTCATAAAACATCTGTCTGCTGTGCTCGTATCTTTCATGTGCTCCTTGAACTTCCCCTTTTAATATACGACATTCCCTGTCATTTCAATTTATTGCCACCGGTTTCTCGGTAAAGCTTCGGGCTCAAAATGCCTATGAGGCCTTTTTGTCTCCATGAACTCATTTTATTAGAGCTATAAATTTAATAACCCCTACTTAGATTGATTTCAGCCTGTCAGTCAAGTCAGCTATCATGCACCCTAGCAGCCAGATTTACTAAGCTGCAGCAAAGGAAAAGTGGAGATGTTGCTCATAGCAACCACTCAGATTCTAGCTGACATTTTCTAGTATGTAATAGGAAAGTGAGAGCTAAAATCTGATTGGTTGCTATGGGCAACATTTCCACTTTTCCAAACCCGCAGCTTAGTAAATCTGGCCCTAGGAGTCTGTTTCCTTTCAAAAATTAGAGCTATCAAATATAATATATTTTTTATTAAGGCCTAAAGCAGCCTAGAAGCTAAAAATATAGTCTGGCCGCCGATCTGCACGTTGGAGGATCTGCACCACATATGTATAGAGATCCGTAGTGTAACATCTTGAGTGCAAAATTCGGCTGTCCTTATTAACTGTGGATCTGGCCCATATTTATCAACCACTTAAGACTTAATCTTAACTTATCTACCAGTACATTCTTTGTTTCTGTATTTGATGTACAGCCGGGCATTTGTTGGGGATCAAGATTTAAGTGGTCTTTTTAGTAATATTACAATATTGAGGGTTGATCCTTAGAATGATATGTTAAGTAATCCAATGAATGGAACACAGCACAGTGATCATAAAGAGTTAAAAAAAAGAGCTGTTGCCCATGGCAACCAATCAGACTTTGGCTTTCATTTACCAAACACTTTCTAGAAAATGTAACTGTAATTTGATTGGTTGCTATGGCCAGCATCTCCACTTTTCTACTTTAAAAAGCCACAAAGTTGTGAAGATGGTGGCAGCCATAGGGACATCTTAAGTTTAATGTGCCCACTACATTCTTTATTTTGATATGCAAAGTTCCTTCACAAGTGGTTTGTTTTTCATTCCTAATAATGTTAACACAGTGCGGTTCTTTTACCAAAATACTGTGAACAGAGAAGGGATATTTATGTTTTAATAGTTACCCTTTAGCAACCGGCCTGATTGTAGCTAGCATGAATCCAGTACTGTACCTTCTAATAAATAAAAGCTGTAATTATTTCCTCTTCGAAAACTACATTATATATGTGTTTGAGTTTAGCTGCAAGGAAGAGACGTCAATCAGAATCATATCTCAAGTATTTTGATAGAATAGCTCCGTGAAAACAAATTTGAGTTATGCAGGTAGCTTTTTCAGGGTAATCCTTCAAATTCACAAATAAATTTGATAAATTCAAAGACATTGGAATTATTTACATTATGTTTGTTCAAAATATTGTCCTTTTTGATTAGATATTACATTTTTTTTTTAAAAGTCTCTCATTTGAAGCTTTTATAAAAATTTAAATCTCTGTGTCTTTGCAGTGGACTTATCAAAGAAACAATGCAGGAACTAAGCAATTATGCAGATGATTTAAAGAGCAAGGTTGGACCCATGGCCCAAGATGCCAACCAACGTTTTACCGATGAGATTTCAGCACTGGCCGACAAGCTAAAAAGTGACATGGAAGACACAAAGTCTAGAGCCATCATGTACTCAGGGGACCTACGATCTATGTTTGACCAGAACATTGAAGACGTCCAAGGAAAAGTCAGCATGTACATGAAGAAGCTGAAGAAACGTCTTGCTAAGGACAGCGAAGACCTGAAGAGCAAACTCAACCAGTATGGAGAGGACCTCAGCAAGAGCACCCAAGAAAAGGTCGAAAATATCCGTAAATCTGTTGAGCCCTACGTGACCAACCTGAAGAAAAAGGGCCAGGAACGTCTCCAAACTCTGAAAGATGCCATGGACGAACAAGGGAGACAGCTCAGAGATAGATTCGCTTCAGTGGCCAAGGATGTCCAAAGCAAGGTCAAGAAGATGACAGCTGATGCCAAGAGCAGTGTTGATAAGTTATCAGATCAGATGCGCAAATGGTTCAACCCTTCTATAGATAATCTCCGTAACCAGCTTCAGAACCTGGCCAAGAGCTTGCAGAATAAGAAGCAATAAAATGTTGGCCATTTTTTTTATCTTGTATAGAGCGCCCTGCTTAGAATGATCAAAGTGTAACACGTCTAAAAAAATTGCGGCTAATCAAGAGCTTGCAGTCCAACTAAAGTTTTCCATTTAGGACCTTACATCAACAGAACAGTTACATCGATGATATTCAGTAGGGTCAGATCAATGTGTGGAGGAGTCTAGTGTCCAGGTCGCAAGGGGGGACAACCATGTCTCCTAGTAAACAATAAATCCATAGAAGACAGCAATTCCTGAAAGGCCAGGGGTACGCCAGTCATAACAAGACCAAATACTTCTAAACATAGATGACTGTCAAAGTTCTAACATCTATACATACATCTGTAGCCTCATGGAGGATACTGTAGGCAACGGAAAAGCAGCTGACCATACTGACTGCTGGACTTTCATGTATCAACACCTCTATAGATTGCCCTCAAGCAATACATGAGACCCTTCTGTTTATTGCAAACTAACCCTTGGGCTGTTCATCTCATCCTCGTTACAGCCTCAAAAACTGCCTTCAGGACTACCATATCCAGCAAGCATTTCTTCTCTTTATGTTGCCTTATTTCTTGTTTTTTTTGTATTAACTATCTGTATATTATTCTCATATTTGTGTATACCAAATTCTTCATACACTGCCTGTCAGCTGAGCAAAGTGGTTTTTTTAATGTCAATTCCAATGTTTTTCAAATAAAGGGAACAGCTGATGAAATTGTGTCATTAATAATATTTAGAAATGTTGGTTTGTGTCTGTTTCAGACAGTTGGTCCAATTTAACAGTAAATCCAGGTATTAGAGTTTAATCCAAGGGATTAGTGTATAATCCAAGGGATAAGTGTATAAGGTATGTAGAGATGTAATTCACAGTTGCCAACTCTCCCTGAATATCTGGAAGATTCCTAGATACAGAACCCAATCCATGTACACACTGTCCAATGTTACAGCAGATACATTACCCAATCCATGTACGCACTTGTCCAATGTTACATCAGATACAGAACCCAATCCATGTACACACTTGTCCAATGTTACAGTAGATACATCACCCAATCCATGTACACACTTGTCCAATGTTACATCAGATACATCACCCAATCCATGTACACACTTGTCCAAAGTTCCAGCAGATACAGCACCTAATCAATGTACATACTTGTCCAATGTTACAGCAGATACATCACCCAATCCATGTACACACTGTCCAATGCTACAGCAGATACAACACCCATCATGATACACACTTGTCCAATGTTACAGCAGATACAACACACAATCCATGATACACATGTGTCCAATGTTACAGCAGATACAACACCCAATTCATGATACACACTTGTCCAATGTTACAGCAGATAAACACCTAGCCCATGATACACACTTGTCCAATGTTACAGCAAATACAACACACAATCTATGATACACACTTGTCCAGTGTCACAGCAGATACATCATCCAATCCATGTACACATTTGTCCAATGTTACAGTAGATACATCACCCAATCCATGTACACACTTGTCCAATGTTACAACAGATACATCATCCAATCCATGTACACATTTGTTCAATGTTACAGCAGATACAGCACCCAATCCATGATACACACTTGTCCAATGTTACAGCAGATAAAACACCCAATCCATGTACACACTTGTCCAATGTTACAGCAGATAAACACCTAACCCATGATACACACTTGTCCAATGTTACAGCAGATAAACACCTAACCCATGATACACACTTGTCCAATGTTACAGCAGATAAACACCTAACCCATGATACACACTTGTCCAATGTTACAGCCACACACCAAGCCAATATACACACTTGTCCAATGTTACAGCAGATACAGCACCCAATCCATGTACACACTTGTCCAATGTTACAGCAGATACAGCATCCAATCCATGTACACACTTGTCCAATGTTACAGCAGACTTCTGACCTGCATCTGCTGAAACCATCTGCTTAATTTATTGCATCATTGCATACACTCTTCCAACCTTTGCCAGATCGCCCGTCACTAACACACAAAGGCGCCGCTGCATGACATCAGAATTGGAAGAAGGGCATAGTAGTTGGAAGGAGCACACACACTTGTAAAGTGGTTTACTGAGTGAAGCAGGCCCAGACTGGGAGGAGGTTGGATTGGAAATTGCAAATAGTAACCAGCTTTAGCTTTTCACTTACAGCACATAAGGGCGGATTCAGACCTCTGTGTGTCTTCTGTACATACTGGCAGGCGGCACAGAGGAAAGGCTTGAGCTCTCCTGTAATTTATTCAAATCACCTTTAAGCCCCACCCCCTGTCCAGCACTACTGTAATTCATAATGTTCCAGGAGGTGGGCGGGGCTTGATGATTGAAATCACGTCATCAAGTCCCGCTCATTCCTAGTAACACTAGAGATGACTATTATGAGAGGCAGGGGGGCCTCTAATGTGGGAGATCTGCCCGAATTTCGGGAGTCTCTCAGATTTCCGGGAGAGTCGACAACCCTGCTGTAATTTTAAATTGCAGTTAAGAAATGACCAGGGAAATGTCACCTTTAGCTCCAAATATGCCCCTCTGCAATTCACCATATTTATGCTCAGGTGCAGATTTGCTTCTTGTTAGTCCCAAAGTAAACATACAGCTTATCTATATGGCAATACAGGAAATGACAGTATGTGAGACTTGTCAAGATTACCTTAGGCCAAAGTTCTGTGTAGCGGTCAATATGAAGAAGGTCTCATGAAGATAGGGATCAGTCTGACCCTGCAAACATACACTAGAGATAATTATTAAGTTTGTTCTTTCTTAAGTATGTAGATAAGACACTCTTGTGACAGGTCTAATGTTCCTAAGATTAATGCAGTAAAGCTGGCCATACACCAGAGCAGCGATTCTCAACCAGGGTTCCGTGAAGGTCACCAAAGGTTCCCCGAGTTCCCACATAGTAGCAGTGATTAGCCGGCCCAGGCTTCAACAGCGAATTCGGCTGTCAGTGTTTGCGTCACCTCCTTTGTGCATTTGTTGTGGCATTTCAAGGTGAAGCGGGGCTGTGAGGAGCATTTGTGAAGGTATTTATAGGGGACAGGGGGCTGTGAGGAGCGTGTGTGGAGGTATTTATAGGTGACAGGGAGTGTGAGGAGCGTGTGTGGTTGTATTTATAGGTGACAGGGGCTGTAAGGAGCATTTGTCGAGGTATTTATAGATGACGGGGGACTGCGAGGAGCGTTTGTGGAGGTATTTGTATTTTATGGTATACCTTTCCTAACAATATTTGAATATCTTTTACAATAATTTTACAGAGGTTCCCCGAAACTTACATTTTTTATTAAGGGTTCCCCCACGTGCTTCCATTACTATATTACAGCTATGCTTACAACAGGTTGTTATCAGGGAGACTCCCGAAATTTGGGCAGTTCTCCCGGTATCCCCTGAAGACTTGAGGGTGCAAACCACTTGCCAGCAGCTGGGGGGAAAGGCCACCATATCGGCGCCACTCTCCTGCTGCGACCCACAATCCTGGCAAAGGAGGGAAGTGCTGCCAAGGTTGATAGAAGGCCCTTGCAAGGGATTGGCTGCACCGGACCACCTGTCTGTCTCCGCACTGATTGGCTGGGCCTTCTGTCAGTCTATGCAGGACGCCCATGTAACTATGAATGGGAGTGTTGCTAGGCTGGGGGGCGGGATCTGAGGCTGTGATTTTCATGAAACCACGCCCTCATGTCCACTGCGGGAGATTTGCCGGATCTCCCGGTATACCCGGAGAACTGGCTGAATTTCGGGAGTCCCCAGGATATTCCGGGAGAGTCAGCAACCCTGCACATGGCCAACAACTGAAAATGGCAAAGGCCCAACTGGAGAAAAGGAGTGATGTTGACCATTGACAGGGACTTATTTCACTACTACTTTAGAGAGATTTCAACATGCGGATTGTTAATCATAAAATTGTGTCTTTGGGCCTGGTCTCCAGACCTACGCTCGGGTGCGTTTTTACGTTGGTCGTAAGCGTAAAAACGGCCATTTGTACTTACTGCTCATGCACGGGGCAGATGTTACGCTCAGAAATTCTGAGCGTATAGACCTTGAGCGTAACAGCCTCGTAACAACGGCCGAGGGGGTGTGACTGCCATAAGAAATCCATAAATATGCACCGAGGGCAGGGTAAGGCATTTAAATCATACCGTATGGGCGTGCTAAGCGTCGTAACTACGCAAGGAGCTTAGAATAGAAAAGTTAGGGTTTTCTGAGTGTAAGATGACAACTCTAAGTACGAACAAGGGGAGTGCCTATGGGAGTGCATCGTAGGTACGACGGCGTAAATACGCTATGCACAGGAGCGGTTCATGAGCGTAGGTCTGGATCAGGGCCTTTGTCCAGAGATCTAGGAAACGGGTGGTGCAGAGGCTGCGCCACTTCTCTACCCCAACAACATTCTGACGTATTAGTATGGTGTTAAAGACATAAATTTGTGCCGTAAAAGCTTAATTCTCGCTGCTGTTCAAGTTCCTGTGAAAACAACACACAGGTTGTGACACTTAAATGGGGAGAAAAGGTTCAGTGTTTCGAAAACTAGCACTGAGAATGATCATAGGAGAAAACTGAGAAAAAACACAAGACATGGGTATTATTTCACTAGAATTCATACGGTATCAAACGGAAACAATGTTTAAGCAAAGGCATTTATGCATATAGAGATGTGTAACAATTTGTAACCATAGGGCCTGATCCAGAGCTACGATGTTACACTGAGCGCTGTAGCGCTCAGTGTAACATCGCTGCTCTGGCCCGACACTCCCCCTTGTAGGAGCGTATTAACTCTCCCTTACGCCGGCTGAAGGCTCCCCTACCCAGCCGGCGTAAGGGAGAGTTGATACGCTGGGACGGCGGTGTTAGTACGTTAACACCGCCCTCCCAGCCTCATTACCCTCCCTCTCCCCGCCCCCCCACCCTAACTTCAGCGTAGGGACGCTGGGGGACGTCCCCTCCAGCGTCCCCACGGCGCTACTACGATCGGGCGTTTCCATAGTGACGCCGGGCAACATCTGCCCGCCACACGCGCATTACGGCTACGGCCGCCGTAGCTCTGGATCAGGCCCATTGTCTGCTCTGATACCTATGTGTACCCATTTGTTTTCAGTCCTTAGGTCATGCAGTTTTTT
>WWET01000767.1:63009-90410 GCA_011038615.1 Limnodynastes dumerilii | reverse complement strand
CAGCAGGAAATAATATTAAGAAACAGAAGTTGAGAAATAATTTTTTGTCCTAAAATGAAACCATAGCTGAGCAAAGACCACATTCTACAATCAGCAGTATAGAGAATACACAGGAGAGGAGATAGCTTATTATTATTATTATTATTATTATTAATAAGGGGCCACAAGGCTTCCGCAGGGCCGTACAGAGGCAATAGGAAAACCAATAGTTACATATACAGTACAATAATTAACAGAGGGTATAAAAGCATAGAATAAGGAATACAATAGAAGTACAATGCAAAAATAGGGGAACAATATGTAAGGAGAATAAAGTTGCTGGATATGTGTGCAGGAGCAGATGAATAAGGAGGGAGCTAAAAAGTAGAGAAAAAGAGTGGGAATTAACAAAGACAAGGAAGAGGGATGATGACAGGAGGGAGGAGGACCCTGCTCATAAGAGCTAACATGCTAAGTGAGAGAGGGTGAACAAACAGGAGACACAGGGATGAAGATGGGGAGAGCAGGTAAGCTTAGGTTAGATAAATTAGATATTAGTTTAAATTGATATGGGTTGGTAGCACTGGGTATGGGGTTAGACATATCAGTAGAGCTGGGTACGCACATATGCATTAAAACCTGAAATGCGATGGCTTTGACCAATGTTACTCCCAATGCACATGCTGATTCCCAGGGACACACTATACCAGCTTACCAGCAGATCTGAGATCATCCTCTCTCCTAATCATCTTCTGACACAATCGTGACTCCGTGCACACTGAACAGATATCTGCCTATGCTACACAGGAGACTGTCAGAAAAGTCAGACAGACAATTGTACCCGCGTAAGTGCCTCCCACATTTGTCCGATATCGGATTGTGATATTTAGTACGTTCATTAAACCAAATAATCCAATGCGACATTTACTAAAATGATTGTGGGAGCACAATTGCAGTATTTTTCCAAATGGTCTGGAATTGAATGGTCGGCCCAATAATTGCATAGGTGTGTACCCAGCTTTAGAAAAGCAACTGTCCAAAGGTTAGGGCCCAACAAAGGGACTCTCTGTACCTCCTTGTGGCTCTCCTTATTTCTCCTCCCCAAGGGGATGCACTCCTAGGTACCTGCCACACGTGCCTAATGGGAAATCTGGCACTGCCTATCGATGGTGCCATTGAGTCAAACTATGAAGTCTGTAGCAATACCAGCCCCAATGGGTTTAATCATGCATTGGTAAAGGCTGGTCATACACTAAAGTGAATATTGCTCCTAGCAGGAGGAGTCCGATACTTGGTGCCGACATTGGCACCTGCTAGGACAGATAACTGAGGCTGAAGAGGGAGAGACTGCAGGAATTGACAGGAGGCCTTTGCAACTGAATGGCTGCACAGATCCCTTATCAATCTTGGCTGGAGGCATATGCAGCTAGCTAATTGGCTGGCTGTAGAACCTCTGGTCAGTAGTTCCCCCACCTCCTGGCTGGAGTTTCTCTGTCTATCTGCAGAATACAGAATTTCATTACATTATTACTGCTGGACTTTGATAATTATGGAATAAGGCAGATGGGTAACTCTGACCAGAAGGTGAAGGTATATATCTGGACCAATAATTGGGTGTTTTAGAAATCCATCCTGCTCACACACTAGAGCAATAATTGATCTGATTATCCGATAACTGAATGATTGAATCAATAATTCCTCTACTGTATGGCCATTTTTTGTTGTTATCACCTATCTATGGTCCAATTAGTACACAGGAAATCGTGGGTGTTTTTCTATTAGTTTACGGACAATCAATAAAGAACAAAAAAGTGTAGTGAACTTTGTAGTATTTTGTAATCCATCTCTTCAATGGCAAATGATTCACTGAGTGTAGTTGACGATCTTTGTCTTGCAGAGAATATTTAATTTTATGCTAGTTTGTTTTCAAACTATATACGCTGTGATGACACTTTATGCCTATTTATGATGCAAGAAAGAGTCATGGTTTACAAAGAAATGGTAAAAAGAGGTAATAGATCAAGGGGTAAATCTGGACTCCTACATTTGCCTTGAAATGTTCAGGTCAAAGATTTTTTAAGTATAAAATCAAAGAACTATCTGTGTTCTATAGAGAAAGAAATATGAAGCTAACCGCCACATCAAGGTCCAATTACCTCTTTCTTTCTCGCAGTCTAAATTCTATAACACACACAGACTACAATACATTTTTTAATCAGTAGCCGATTAACCTTCGAGCATGCTTTTGAGAACCACACAGACACAGACTCCACACAGTTAATCGAACTCATGACCTCTGCACTGTGATGCTGCACATAGTGAGGCGGATTCAGAGTGGGGCAAAACAACAAACTAAACAATGAAAAGAAAAGAATAGCTACACGTTGGAGAATCTATGTTGTGCTGCTGGAGGAAGCAAATTATAAAAGTGCAAAGAGAATGAGTGGAGAGGAGATATTTGTAGGTGAACTCTAAATTAGAGTGTAAAAATAAAGCTGTTCAACAATGCACAGTTCACATAATAACATGGGGGCAGATCCTGAACTACGCATTTCCGCGAATTTACGTGTGGCGGACACGTAAATTCGCAGATTTGTACGCACTGCGCATGCGCACCGCAGAAAATACGCACATTCGCGTAGCGTATTTTCAAACGTAAGGATAATTCACGTATAGCGAACGTAAGTAATTACGTGTGGGCGTGCCAAATTTACGTTAGTGAGGAATACGTGCGTTTTACGTGAAGTAGGCGGGGGGGGGTATTTAAAGTGTACAGCATGGGCGTGCTAAGCTGCGTACGTTCGCGTAGTCTGTACGCACGTTAGCGGACGTATGCTGTTACGTTAGGAAAAGTTAAGGTAGGGTTTGGGTTGCGTATTTTCACAAAATACGTCCGTGCAGGGGGTGTGTTAAGGGTAGCGTAGCGAATTTACGTACACGAAAATTCGCTATGCGAACAAACGTACGGCAAACGTTGTTCAGGATCTACCCCATGGTTTGTTCTGAACGTTGGATCAGCCCTATCTATATTATGGCAATGGTGATGTAAGTCTGTTTTGTTTATTTTATTTTTTGTTCTTTTGTCTGTTTTTATTTTATTTTTACTGACTTTTTCCCCTCTTACCATTAGGACCAAATGTATCTTTTTTGTTTACTGATAGGCACTAAATATACTAGTATTTGGGAAACTTGCCTGCACAAGTTACCAGAAACTATTGATGCTTTGTACAACACAAATTCCACATCTCACCCTTGATGTGATTAGTGGATGGTGATTCCTGGAGGAGGGGGCATCATGTGGGAGGATCCTGGGTACTTAAGAGGTTGTCAGGCTATAATCGGAGGATCAGAAGCTTTTTGTCTGCAGTCAGGTATGTTCTGAGCAGATTTTCTATGGTGTAATAGTTTAAACAGGGCAAGGTACAGAGAACAAGGGGTTGGGGTGGGGGTTGTTATGTAGTCTAAATGAAGCTTGTCTCTTATATTCCACCCAGTTATAACTATTCTTAATTATTTATCCAGCGTTATACTGTCTGTAGTTGAAATAGTTTTATTTTAATATTTGTTTTATTGAGTATTTATCAGTCCTGAATTATTTAAAATAATGTAAACTGGGGTTATTTTTAATGCAGTTGTACTGCAAGTTTCCATTTCACAAAGAGGCGTAACTACTAGTGTGCAGACCCTCCAACATGACCCATTCCATTAGGCACAATTTAATCTGCTCCTGTGCTTCCAATTGTCACTCACCTGGTTTAAATGTATTAACTGATATTTAAAAAAAAAAACGAAACAATTTGCCTCTTCGACAAAGGTGGTAACCATAGTAACTGACAATGGAAAACTGAGGAGCAGAGTATTTTGTACCTAATGGAATGGGTCATGTTGGAGGGTATGCTAGTGTGAGTTTTATTGGGCGCTCGCCTTGGGCGCCAATGGACATTGGTCCAAGGGAGCACCAATTAAACTTTTTTTTTTCTTTTAAACAATGTAATAAGGGACAGGGGCACATTTTTTTCTGGGATCCATCAACGCAATCCATCAGCGCTTGTCAGACACTGATTCCACAATACTTGCATTTGTTGTATGTATTAACTGTGCTACATAGGTACAGCTGGCATTCCAAATGAAGGAAGTAAAAATATATATTTTTATATATTAAAATTCTCCATATTTCAATATAAAAACCTGCCAGCCATTAGGACTGTATCTGATTCAAGGACATGAATGATATTTGAGGGACCTGCACCTTGTGGTTAATTGATGAAATCATTTTATAAAATCAATGTTTATAAATATTTGAGGGTTTAGGGATCAGATTTGCTGAAGGTTCTTCATAACATAAATGTGCACTAATATAATACAGATATTCAATATCAGTGATAGCAGATAGATGGTAACACAAGCACTGGATAATAGGATTGTCTGGACGATAAATAGTGATTGCACGTGATAATTTTTATGATGCAGTCAGCATTTTCTTATGTTACTTTTTTAAATGATCATTATTATTTTTAATAGTCTTTCACTGAAGTGAGCGCTGTTTGTCAGGATGGTCGACGGTATTATTTTACCAACCTTAGTGTTCAACACAAACACTAACCCTACCCTTATCACAATCTTAACCGCAGCCTAACCCTAACCCTCCCCTTACCATAACCTAACTCTAATCATCCCAATATCAAAGCTTAACCCTAACCCACCCTTTACCACAATCTAACTCTAACAATCCCTCTTATTGCAGCCTAACCCTCCATTTACCACAGCCTCAACCTAACCCTACTCTAACAGTAACATTAAAATTAACGTTAAGTATAATAGTCAACTGTGCATGACGCATTGAGTCTGGTCCTGATCAGCAGGTGTCCTTGTCGAGTGGGAAAGCCAACCGTAACCCCCTTTATAGACAGAGTTCAGTTCTCCTGACTCACAGGAATAAAATGCTAGAGATGGACGAGATTTTTGTGCCTTGTTTTTGTGGAGTAAAAGAAGGTCGACTTTATGCAGTTCCTGAGTTCGGGTTTCAGGCATAGAAATGTTGCACAATATAATGTTGACCACAAGCAACATTATGAAATGAGCATACAAATTGCGCAATTGGTTATATGGACAGCCATGCCAGTCAAATAACACAAAATAATACTTTTGTGGCGTCCCGATAGGTCTGTTATACTGGGAGGATATTATATGGGTGGGGCTTAAAGGTTTCACACTCTAACGCAGGGTTCTCAAAAAATGGTATGTGTACAACTATTATTACACAAACCACTGTCTGGTGGTAAGCAAATCAACAGGGCGGGTTAATAAGAAGCTACTGCATTCAGAAATATTAGGGTGTTTAACCAGGAACAACAGCAGAGGGTATAGCTGATAAAAATATGTCTGGAGACGCATTGCACCACCATCTCAGCAAAATCTCATGGTGGAAAGAACTAAAAAGTCGACAACTACAGACTCTCCAACATGACCCATTCCATTAGGTACAAAACGCTCTACTCCTGAGCTTTCAACTGTCAGTTACTATGGTAACCACCTTTGTTGAAGAGAACTATATTTTTCAAACATCATTTAATTCATTAAAACCAGGTGAGTGACAGTCGGAATTCAGGAGCGGAGTATTGTGTACCTAATGGAAGGGGTCATGTTGTGAGGTCGGGATAGGTTGTGAGGTCGGGATAGGTTGTGAGGTCAGGATAGGTTGTGAGGTCGGGACTCCCTTCATGTGTCTATCAGGATAGTTTGCAGACATAGGTCCTGATGCACAGATAAGAAGGAAATAAGTACTAAGTCTGTGTGTAATGAAATGCTGTGTGAATCGGGTCCGTAATCCCAGAGGAGCTCGTCCGTTGCCAAGGGAGATGATTTGCAGAGCGGGAGGGTACCGGCGGGGGTGAAGTTGCCCCCCCCCATATCTTCCAGAGGTTGTTTTATTGGGTGCGGCTTGCAATGTGACGATTTGTGACCACAGGGATTCAGCATTACCCTAATCTTAACCCTCAATGTCCCGCTTCCTAACCCTAACCTTCCCTTATCACAGCCTAACCCTAATCACCGCAGCCTGTCCCCGTAGCTCACCGCAGTCCATCGCAGGCCAATTCCAACAGGGAATAGGTTCGTATTTGAAATAGGGCCCTGCTTCTAATAGGAATATTCGTAATACTGCTAATATCACTGACACTGACGCGATTCGTCCGTGGACTATATCAGCGTCAGAGATTGGCCCAATAATGTAGAGATCTGTCTGTAGTTTTTGTAAAAAGGGATCTAAGCCAAATAAATATGAAATTATTTTAATCCTTTAAATTGACCTCCTTGAGATGACAGAAGTATCTGAATTGATAAATGTCTCTTGTTTGGTGACAATGCCGCAGAGCAGGGATTTTATCCTTATATATTCAACAAACCCTGACAATACCAACAATCTGTGACCGGTTCCATCGGAATTATGTCAGTTTCCTCCAACTTTTCATTGTACAAATAACACAAAATATTCAGTCACATTTTATAAGCATCAGGAACCAAGATGAGATTCGCCTTCACTTCCTTCAGGATCACAATTGATCCATTATACTTATATACCCCCATAATAAAGTCAGTGAATCTATAGAAAAAGGGTTTTCTACAGATTACTTATATTGCATCATTGACCATTTATTTCCATCTGTCTCAAGGTACAGCAATGGGGGCTATATTTGCTCCCTCATGTGGTAATTTGCAAGTAAATGGAAAATTTGGGGGAAATATAATGAATTTATGAGCAATTAACAGCAACATAAAGGTAACATTTATCCCCAAAACATTGGGAACAGAAGTAGAATTTTTGGGTCTGTCTCTGTAGATAGCTGTTTTGGGCAATACAAGGCCTAAAAGCTAATCCAATCGGCTCTATTTTGTAGTTTCCCCAGTGGCAAAATACTGTCCTTTATTTGCAGCCCTTGAGATTTAGGTGGAACTCTATCTGGTCGGGTTTATAACACAATCAAAGGTTGTGTCGTGTTTGCTGAAAGAGAAAATCTGTCCTTAATGTGTGATGGAGTTTTGGATGAAAGATCAGACGGGACCGTCCTAAAATACAAGCCGTATAGAAATAAATAATGCCCTTTATCAGCCACTATGGGTTCGTGTGTAAGAAGGTGAAAGGTATTCTGGCCAGTACTATACAGGAACTCAGCGTTACATCAGATATCAATAATCGATGTATTGTCTTCAAACGCGTCACTAATTTGAAATCAAAACTATCTCCAAGTAACCAATGATCAGCTGGCGATAAAACCCTGATTGCCCTTTCATCCAATGAAATTATCCCTAGCTAAAACGTAGTCCCTTTAAGACAGTTATTGGTTTCTGCTGAAACGCGTTGGTTTGATTTAGTGTTGCTGATAATACTTTAATACTTCATAAGTCCATTCAGATGAACTGCTCTTATTTAGATTTCTGGTATGAGTATTGGTTACTATATGAAAGTTTGTCATGCTTGTGAAATATTACCCCACGTGTTCAGAATCCTACCTTAACTTTTCCTAGCGTATCTCTGTGCACTGTCATTCGTAAGTGCCTAACCCAGCCCATACTGTACAATTGAAATGCCTCCCTCCACCCACAAGTGTATAATTGGCTTGCGTAGGGAAGGCACAGCCTATAGCACGGAGTTACGAACAAGTTTCGTACAATCAGAGTTACGATGAGTAACATCTGCCATGCGCATGTGCAGTGCATTCCCACAGCCAGATTTATGCATGCAGCATGTGTAAATTCGCTGTCGTTATTAGGTCTTCTGGGCAATCTTCTGCTATGAGAGTCTCCCACCAGGCCAAATTCCTATCTACTTTCCATTTAAGGTGTGAACGATATAGCTCTTTACTGCTTTGATTTGTATATTGGTATACACGTACAGGTGTGATGTATCTATCATAATCATTTACAATACCAAAAATAAAAAATATTGAATAGTGTATCACTGAAGTACACACTACTAACTCAACTGCAGAATAGTCCTTGTCTTGTACTTTAATGACAATGAAAAACTATCCCCCCCACTCTATTTTATTTACCACTGATCCCTCCCCTGTTTTATCCAACTTATGTCCTTATAAGAAAAATAAAACAACGCACCATACTTTGAATTACTGCTGTTTACTTCTTTTGCCATATTTGTAGATTTGACCACCTTGCTGGTGGCTAGCAGCAGTGGCATTTCTATAATGGGTGAAGAGTGTAAGGAGTGTCCCCTGGCTCTCACCCTGCACCCGGCTACTGGCTGTGTCAGCTATTTGCTATAAAGAAATTATCATGTAAGATAACAGAGATCTGTAGGTCTGCATGTGAGAGAAAGAGTGAACTGCCCGTCACTCCCATCTCACATACAGACTTCTGTCCAGATCCCTATCTTACATTCTTTGTACAGATCCCCACTTTGCTTCATCTTGCAGGCCTATCCTTGCCTCTCTTGCGCGGATTAAGCATGCAGATTTGAAGTTTCGTCCTGTCGGGCGCATCTCCTTGAGTACTATTGCACTGCCTGAAAAACACCTGAAGCAGCTTACAGTAATCAGGTGTCATTACTAAATCAGGTTCAGGCACTGGCACTGCATAGAACAAATATCATGTGGTATCTGTGTATTAAGGCAAGACTATAATGTAGATACTTTTTCCCACATCAGTGCTGCTGCCGGGCATGTCATACTATATGATAGGCAATGGAGCATCAGGATCAAATAGTGTCTACAATACAGTTCAATAACGCTGTAGAGGCTTTCTGCCAAAAAAGGCACCAATTCCTTACATCCTAGAGTTCTTGGACCCCCTAGATACACCCTGTATATGTCTAGATCAGGGCTCGAAGTGAGGGGCTATACGGGGGTATGCCATCATTTCATTTCTCCAACAGATTTAATTGAAAACCTATAACTCTCCATTCTTTTCTATTATTTGTATATTTTCTTTAACTTTCTTGAAACAGCCAAATTAGGTTAGGGAGAGGATCACTGATCAAAAGTCCATAGAGACGGGCAGATCAACGGAGACACACGAGGTAATGGAGTTAAAGGCAGCTGCAAAGAACCAGAGTTACCCAATTACATGGGCAGTAAATTTAGGCCTGGGCTGGGTGGAAAAAAAAAAAAAGGGGGGGGGGGATCTAGGGAGAGGATCACTGATCAAAAGTCCATAGGGACGAGCAGATCAACGGAGACACACGAGGTAATGGAGTTAAAGGCAGCTGTAAAGAACCAGAGTTACCCAATTACATGGGCAGTAAATTTAGGCCTCCAAAGGGCTGGGTGGGGGATTGCAAGTTGATCCAGGGGGTCCACACCTTGTAGTAAGTTTCTTCTGTACCCCTTAAGTATGCAGTCATTCTCTCCTTCCCGCGACAAACCAGATATATGATGTCAAGGCTCTAAGGGAGGGGGGGGGGCTGGTTGTTTCCAGGCTTTGGCTATCAGGCACTTGGCCGCCGCCAAAATATGAGAGGCTAGTTTACGGGATGAGGCGTCCGTGTCAGGAATAAGATAACATAAAAGGTAGGTCCAAGGGTTTTTAGGGGGCGAGCAAGGGAGGAGGGTCATTAAGATAGATTGAACCATATCCCAGAATGGGATCAATTTAGGGCATGTCCACCAGACGTGAAGGAACAACCCCGTGCCTCCACAGCGGCGCCAGCACCGGGGGGAGGAAGAAGGGAAAATCTTTGAGAGACGCTCAGGTGTGAGGTACCATCTATAGTAAATTTTATAGGCATTTTCTTTAATTTTGGTGCATATGGAGAATTTGGCAATGTTTTGGCGGATGTCCTCCCAGGGTTCCTCATCATCAGGGCAGGGGCCCAAATCTCGTTCCCAATCTCTCTCATGCTTGTCCTGGGGGCCAACGTGGACCTCCAGTAGGCTGGCGTAAAGAATAGATATCTTTCCTTGGCAGAGGTGGGCCGTTAGGCAATGATTTTCAAATGCGGAAGGGGACAAGAGGCGAGCTGCAGGTGGCAGAGTCAGTAAATAGTGCCAGATTTGAAAAAAAAGAAAAGGGTTATGGGTAAAATTAGGGAAATTCTGAGGGAGGTAGGAGGCGGTAAGCCACTCCCCCCCCATTCGAAGGTCGCGAGTGCAACGAACTCCAAGGCGTCTCCACAGGTAAGAAAAAGCTTTTGACTGACCTGGAGGGAAAGCTGGGTTATCCCACAGGGGTAATAAGGGGGAGGTCAGAGGAGGAGAAGCTACATGGGGTCTGCACCAGTCCCAAATCAGAATTGAGAGTGCTATTGTGGGCAGAGCGAGCATAGCGGCGGGACGGCCAGCTCTTGGGATCCCCCACACATATGCTAGCGAGGACAGTCCCAAGTAGGCGGTTTCGATATCCACCCACGCAGGCTTACCCGGAGGGGCGTAGGAAGCTACAATATGGCTGAGTTAGGCAGCCTGGTAATAAAGCTTAAGGTCCGGAAAGCCCCTGCCCCCCTGGGTGGTAGGCTTTTTGAGCAGTGCCAAGCGAGTTTGGGGGGGGGGGCGGTGATTCCATATAAATCTGACCAAAGAGGGCTGGAGAAATGTATGAGAAATGTAAATGTAGTATTTGGGACCTTGACAGGGAGGGTTTGAAAAAGGTATAGAAGCTTGGGGAGGAGGGTCATTTTAATCGCCACGATCCTGCCCAGCCACGACATCAGGAGGTGCCTCCAAGAATAAGAAGTTCGGACTTAACCTTATCTATAAGGGCCGGGTAGTTGGCATCATATAGCGAGTGGTATGAGTTGGGAAGAATATACCTAGGTATCGCATTTTTTATTTTTGCCACTTGAATTGAAAGGTAGATGTAAGATGTTGACTCTCGAGAGGGGAAGTGTTTATAAGGAGAGCTTCAGACTTGGACAAATTAATTTTATATCCCGACACCTGGCCATATTGCTGCAGGATGGTGAACAAATTTGGCAGGGAGATTCGCGGGTTTGTGAGGGTGAGCAACACATCATCTGTAAACAGCGACAACTTAAAGTCCTGCTGACCGATTTGGATGCCGGAAATATCCGGCGATTGACAAATTGCAGCCGCCAGGGGTTCAATTGCCAGGGCAAAGATTAAAGGGGAGAGGGGACAGCCCTGTCTGGTACCATTGTTAATACGCAGCGGAGGCGAATGGGCCCCGTTCACCATTACCCTCGCGGAAGGGCAAGAGTATAGGGAACGAATACCGTCGAGAAATGGGCCACAAAGGCCAAATTTTTGCAGGGCCTGATCCAGAAAGTCCAAGGAGACTCTATTGAACGCCTTCTCAGCGTCGAGAGACAGAATCACCGCCGCGAGTTCTAGCTATGTGTATCAGAGTTAAGGCTCGCCGACTATTATCTCTGGCCAGCCTGCCCGGGATAAAGTCAACCTGATCATAATGAATCAGGGAAGGCAGGACCAGATTTAGTCTCGTGGCCAGGATTTTAGCATAGAGCTTAATATCAATATTAAGGAGGGAAATGGGCCTGTAGCTTGCGCAAAGTTGGGGATCTTTTCCCTCCTTAGGAATCACAATTATCCTAGCCTCAAGTGTTTCTAGAGGCCAAGGAGTACCAGACAGGACTGCATTGAACATAGAGTGAAGATGGGGGAGCAGGAGAGGGGCAAAGCATTTAGAATAGGCAGCGGAGTAGCCGTCAGGCCTGGGGGATTTGCCTATTTTTTGGGATTTTATTGCAAGTGAAACCTCCTCTAGCGAATTTTCTTTATTGAGCAAGGAAGCTAGATCAGGGTGGAGGGATGGGAGATTAATATGGGCAAGGAAATTGTTTATTATGGAGGATCTAGGGCCGGGAGGGGAAGTAGTTGCTGGGGCAGGTAAGTTATATAAGTCCTGATAATATTGCTGAAAGGCCGAGCGGATTGCCCGGGGATCGTGCAGGAGAGTGCCTGTGGGTGACCGAATGGACAGGATGTTATGAGCAGATTGCTTGGAGCGTAGCTTGGAAGCAAGTAGCCTATCAGATTTATCCCCCTTCTCGTAGAAGGACTGATTCAGCCACCGCAATTTATTGGCCGCTTGAGCTGTAAGAAGCGTGTTAAGTTCTTGCCTAACGGATGCTATACAAGCTAGGAGAGTCAGGTTTTGAGAGGACCTATGCGACGACTCCAAGGCTATCAGGGTTTCTGTAAGGTGAGAAGTCTTAGCCAAATGTTCGCGTTTGAGTCTGGCAGCAATGGATATGAGATGGCCTCGCATGACGGCTTTGTGGACATTCCATAAAGTCATGGGTGAGTCAGTTGAGGGGGAATTGAGCGAAAAATATTCCTCTAAAGAGGCGCTAAGGTTGGTAAAGCGGCCCTGGTCTCACAAGGTTGAGTCATTTATGCGCCAGGTAGATCGTGGGGATGAAGACGCCGGGTTCACGAGATCAGCTGCTATTGGGGCGTGGTCAGACCAGGTACGGGGGAGAATATGGGCGTCAGCAAGTTTAACAGTGAGGTTGTGGCTGAGCAGGACCATGTCAATACGAGAGTAGGAGGAGTGAGGGTGAGAAAAGAAGGAGTAATCTTTAGCCAGAGGGTCGCGTACACTCCAGGAGTCATAAAGATGGTGGAGTTTCATAAAGTCGTGGAGCGCCTTGGAGTTGAGAGCATCCCCCGGGTCAGGACGGGACGGGTTGGGAGTTAGTATTTCCAGGGAAGCTATATGGACAGAGTTAAAGTCCCCACCATGATGAGTTCCCCCGAGCGAACCTGAGATAAGAGTTTCCCTAAATGCCTAAAAAATTGGGGTTGGCCAGAATTCGGGGCGTAGACGTTCACTAGCGTGCAAGGGAGATTGTTGAGCAAGCCTATCAAGATTAGGTACCGTCCATTCACGTCGCGGTGGACCGCCTCAACCTGGAAAGTAACATGTTTAGAGAAAAGGATAGCCACCCCCCGTTTCTTTTGGCGACTGTCACAGGCATGGAAAGTGAGTGGGAACAAACGGGAACGAAGCTCGGGGTGGAGTAGCTGTAGAAAGTGAGTCTCCTGGACAAAGGCAATGTCAGCCCTGAGGGCCTTTAGAGAGGTATGAAGTTTGGTTCTTTTGAGAGGTGAATTTAGACCTTTAACATTATATGAGATAATACGTAATGTCATGGATAGGATAAGGGAAGAGGTATTATCAACGCAGGGTGTGGGCGAACGAACGAAATCGGCCACCGTGTATCTCCAAATAGAAGTAGACTACAAGCGGTGATCCTAGGGAAAGGAGGAAGGGATGGGGGTGGTAGTCGGGCAAGAAGATGAGCGACATCTCTGTCCTAGGTGCTGGCAGAGGGGTAAAAGGAGAGTGCTCAATACGCACAAGAGGTGGGGTGCCAGCAGAGAGCTCGAAAGCTCTATTGGGTAGCGCGGTCAGGCCGGGGTGAGCCAAACGCGGAGCACAAGCGGCTGGGGAAACAGTCTGTCAAAAAATACACAGGGGATGAAGAGAAAAGGGGGGGGGGGGGAGGGGCACCACTTTGTTAGGGGACAGGCCTTTAACTGGAATAGAAATGATTTAGAAGGAGATCCCATTGGGAAAGGAGATGACCTGAGGGGGTAACAGATGCAAACAGAAATCAGGTATCACACAGTGCATGAGCGATTAGTACATCATACTACAAAGTCTCTTAGTTATAAGGAGGAGGGGGGGGGGTTAGAGAAGCAGAGAGACACTTATATTATAACATTGGGCCTGATCCAGAACAACGCTTCGGAGCGAATTTACGCGTGGTGGACATGTAAAATCGACCTTTGGTAAGTACTGCGCATGCGCACCATAGAAAATACGCTTTGTAACGTAGCGTAATTGTGAACGTAGGGGCCATTCACGTATGTGTCACGTAAATACTTACGTGTGGGCGTGTTAATTTTACGTGTGTCCAAAATACATCTGAAATACGTGAAGTAGGCGGGGGGTGGTATTTAAAGTGTACAGTATGGGCGTGCTTAGCTGCGTAAATTCGTCTAGCCCATACGTACGTGTGCGTATGACTGCGGTTACGTTGGAAAAAGTTAAGGTAGAGTTTGGAAAGCGTATCTTGACAAAATACGTGTTAGGTACGAATGTACTGTGGGGTACTCTGCGGGCTGAAGGCCTGAGGAGTATACTGGTCTGGGTTGGTCTCCCACGCTGCAGGTAGTGGTACCTGGAAGCTCGGGTGCGTGGCGGGTGAGGCCTAACCTGGGCACAGGGTCTAGCAGGACCAGGTTCTTCGCCAGAGCCTCTAATGGTGAGGATGGACTGTCACCCCGGTTTACCCACAGGTCGCGGTTCCAGTGACGACACCCGGGAGAAGAAATACAGAGAAGATAGTTGGGAGAAAAAGGGGATAAGACAAGTCAGCAGAGTCTGACTTGTAACAAACAACAATAAACAAATAACAAGACGAAGGACCTGAGGTAAGACGGGACTGACGTGACTAACAAGACTGACAGGGGCAATCATACACGCACACAAACAGCGGTTACCCCCGAAGGGGTAAACAAACACTTGCACACTGGGAAGGCCAGGTAAACACAGAACGGGATGGAACAATAAGGTGGGAGAAAACCGGAACCAGAAGACAAGGAGTTAATAGGCAAGGTACTAGGCTAGGACAAGATGGGACACTCAGAGATCACTAGGCACAAAAGCACTAGGCACACAGACAAGAGATAGCAGGTCACAGAGCTGACAAGCCGACGCTATAACTGGCAGGGACCCTATGAACTGCAACTATATTTATAAGGTGACTGACCAATAGGAGCAGGTAAGGAGGCCCTGCCTCCAGCAAGAAAGGCGCCAAGCAGTGTAAAACCCTAAGCGCCGCAGCGCCGGACTGGTTACCTAGTAACCAGTCCAAACAGAACAGGGATGCCGGCAAACAGCGTGCGCTAAGAGCACATGGCTAATCTGCATGTCGTCACGCCCCCGTGACGACATGCCTCTGGGAGGAGTGGACGCCAGCGCCCGAAGACGCAAGGGAGCCGGAGGACGCCGGGAACCGCCGCAAGCTGCAGAGGGAGCAGGAGGGCGCGCGCGACCGCCGCGCATAACAGTACCCCCCCCTTTATGAGGGGTTCCCATACCCCTAGCTTTAGGTTTGGAAGGGAATCTTCTATGGAAGTCTTTCAAAAACTTGTCGGCATGAATATCTCTGGTATCTCCTCCGGACCATAGCCTTTCCAATGAATGAGATACTGTACTTGCCCTCGAACCCATCTAGAATTTAAGATTTCCTCAATCTCGAATTCCTCCTGGCCACCCATATTTAATGGAGGAGGTCTGGGACGAGAATTTGTGGAAAATTTACGGATCTTTTTCACAGGTTTGAGAAGTGAAGCATGAAAAGTAGAAGGAATCTTCAAAGTTCTGGGTAACTTCAACCTGAACGCAACAGGGTTGACTTTTTTGACAATCTGGAAGGGCCCAATAAATCGTGGCCCTAAGTTTTTGGATGGCTGTTAAATATTTATGTTCTTAGTGGACAACCACACTTTGGGCCTGATCCAGAGCTACGAAATTGCTGTCCGACGGACGAGCGTGCGACGGTTTTTTGTGTATTTTCGTACGAAAATTCGCACTGCGCATGCCCAGTATGACAGCTTCCGGTCGGCTGGACGACATGAGCGTATAGCGGTCGTATGGTGTGCGAATTTTTCGCTCGAGGGGCGTGCGTTCAGTACGACGGTCGCCTGGGCGCTCGTTTTACTACACGGAGGCGGGGATAGCCATTTAAATTGTACAGTATGGGCGTGCTAAGCCCGTACGCTCAGCGTATTATGTGCGAAAATTCGTACGGCCGACGGTCGTACCCAGTGTAGGGTATAGCCGCCGTAAGCAGGTACTTTACTATGGGAGTGTTAGGGGCGTGCTTGTTTATTCGCACGGTCGAACGTACGCATTCGCCCGCCGTGCGAAATTTCGTAGCTCTGGATCAGGCCCTTTATCCCCAACTTTGAAGTTGCATTTCTGACGATGACGGTCCACTCTAGTCTTTGTCTTGAAAGCTGTCTTTCGTAGAGCGAGATTGACTTGAGTCCAGATGTTCCGCAGCCTCTTGGCAGTTTGACGGACCTCTTGATTAAAACCTGAACGATTTTGAAAGAGTGAGCAGGAGCGAGGATGATAACCCCAGACACAGAAGAACGGAGACATCTTGGATGAACAGTGTATAGCGTTATTGTAAGCAAATTCAGCCCATGGGAGGCTCTGCACCCAATTGTCTTGAAGTCTTGAAATATAACAACGCAGATATTGCTCCAGGGACTGGTTCACTCTTTCAGTTTGACCATTGGTTTGTGGATGATATCCTGAGGACAGACTCACTTTAATTTGTAGAAATGAACAGAAGGATTTCCAGAATCTTGCCACAAATTGTGAACCACGGTCTGACACAATGTCCAGGGGTAGGCCGTGGAGCCTGACGATTTGGGTGACAAAGATTTCAGCCAGAGCCTGAGCGGACGGGAGACCGCGTAAGGGAGTAAAATGAGCCATCTTGCTAAAGCGGTCCACCACCACCCAGATGGTATTGCACCCTTGAGACAAAGGCAAATCGGTGATAAAATCCATGGAGAGATGCGTCCATGGACGTTTAGGAACACAAAGCGGATGAAGAGGACCGAAGGGTGAGGCCCGAGAGACCTTGTTGCAGGCACAAACAGAACAGTTGCTCACGAAGTCTTCCACATCCTGTAACATACCCGGCCACCAGACCATTCGAGAAAGAAGCTCCTTGGTCTTCTGCACCCCAGGATGCCCAGCCGTCTTGCACATATGACCCTCCAAAAGTACTGCACGTCTGAACCTCCTTGGAACAAAGAGACGATCACTAGGTGTCTGTAAAGGCGCTTGATTTTGAACTTGAAGAAGTTGTGAATGAAGATCCAGCGTGAGACTTGCCATGACGATTGTAGAAGGGACAATAGGCAGCAGAGCACAGATGGACGGATGTTCAGGCAAGAAAGAGCGAGATAAGGCATCAGCTTTAGTATTTTGGGAGCCCGGTCGAAAGGAGATTATAAAGTTGAAGCGTGTGAAGAAAAGTGCCCAGCGAGCTTGACACAGAGATAAACGCTTGGCAGATTGAATGTATGCCAAGTTCTTGTGATCCGTGAGGACTGTAAGTTGATGTTGAGCTCCCTCCAGCCAATGTCTCCATTCTTCAAATGCAAGTTTGATTGCAAGAAGTTCTCTATTCCCCACATCATAATTCCTTTCTGCAGACGAGAATTTTTTGGAGAAAACGCACAGGGATGCAGTCTTTTGGATTCAGGATTCTCCTGTGATAAAACTGCACCAGCACCAACTTCAGAAGCATCTACCTCAATGATGAAAGGACGATTCGGATTGGGATGACGGAGAACTGGGGCGGAAGAGAAAGCCTTCTTTAGTGCAATGAATGACACCTCGGCGTTCTTAGGCCACTTGCTGGGATCAGCACCTTTCTTGGTGAGATCAGAGATTGGTGAAATCAATGTGGAATATCCCTGAATGAACCGTCTGTAATAATTTCCGAAGTCTAGAAACCGCTGGGTAGCCTTCAATTCGAGGGCTGAGCCCACTCAAGGATAGCCTTGACCTTGTCGGGATCCATAGAAAACCCTTGAGGGGTAATAACGTATCCGAGGAAAATGACTTCGGTGACCTCAAAAAGGGATTTTTCCAACTTGGCAAACAGGTTGTTGTCTCTGAGTTTAGACAAAACCTGGCGAACTTGAGACTGATGCTCTTCGAGGGAGGAAGAGTAAATGAGGATGTCGTCCATGTACATGACAACAAATCTTCCAAGAAACTCCTGCAAAACATCGTTGATGAGATCCTGGAAGACTGCGGGAGCATTACATAATCCAAATGGCATGACTAGGTATTCATAGTGTCCGGATTGGGTGTTGAATGCCGTCTTCCACTCGTCCCCCTCACGTATGCGTATCAAATTATAGGCTCCTCTTAAATCGATTTTGGTATAAATTGTGGCTTCTTTCAGGTCATCAAACAAATTAACGGAATGGGATAGGTGTACTTGACTGTAATCTTATTAAGCTCTCGGTAGTCAATGCAAGAGAACCATCTTTTTTGGCAACAAAAAAAAAAACCCTGCTCCCACTGGCGACTTGGAAGGGCGAATGAAGCCTTTACTGAGGTTCTCTTTAATGTATTCATCCATAGCACTGGCCTCCGGACGGGAGAGAGAGTAGGATCTGCTTTTAGGGAGTTTATCTCCAGGCATTAACTCAATGGCACAGTCATAACTGCGATGAGGCGGAAGAGAGTCGGCATTCTTCTTACAGAATACATCTTGAAACTCCATGTAATGAGGAGGAAGCTTGTGGTCGACTGGAGTAATAGAAAGAACGGGTACCTTGAGACAGGAAGAGCATTGTTCTTTGTTCCAGCGGGCGATCTCGCCAGTTAACCAATTGATCTCTGGATTATGCCTCTTGAGCCACGGATGTCCAAGAATAACTGGAGCGAAAGGGCAATCAATTAGATAAAATTCTAGCTCCTCCTGATGACAGATACCAATGGAAAGCTGGAAGGGATGAGAAATTTTAGTGATGCTACCTCCAGAAAGCGGTTTGCCATCCAACCCGCAAGCTGTAAGGGGAGAAGAAAGACTTTCAGCAGAAATACACAAGGATTGTGCCAGCGAGTTATCCAAGAAGTTTCCAGCTGCTCCGCTATCAATGAAGACAGTAACATCACGGGTTCGCCCCTTGAAAAATAATTTTGCAGGTACAATTAAATAATTCTTGGAAGAGATAAAATTGACTCCTAGATGGACCTCCTCCATATCCAACTGGTTTAGGCGTTTCCCGAAGAAGGCTTTTTCTTAGGGCAATGGTCTGCCATATGAGCTGTACCTCCACAGTACAGGCATAGGCCTAAAGTGCGCCGTCTGATCTTCTCCTGTTTGGTGAGATGAAAGGTACCAATCTGCATGGGTTCTTCCTCCCCGGACGATCTGAAGAACATGGGTTCCAGAGAATAACTGGCAGCAGACCCCTTCTCAAGACGTCTCTCCTTTAGGCGGCGGTCAATCTTGATAACCAAGGACATCATTTCTTCCAGAGAGGTAGAGGAAGGATACTGGACCAAGGCGTCCTTCACTTGTTCAGACAAGCCAAATCTGAACTGACTCCGAAGCGCGGGATCATTCCATTGGGAAATGGTGGACCACCGATGGACCGTAACATGGATTCAGCTGTGACTAGTTGGTCTGGATTGTCGTAGAGCAATCCTAACGCCTTAAAGAATTCCGACACACTCTGGCGAGCAGGATGTTCAGGAGATAACTTAAAAGCCCAGGATTGTGGATCTCCTTGAAGAAGGGCAATGATTAAGCCGACTCTTTGCTGTTCGTTACCAGATGCCAATGGACAGAGCTGGAAGTAAAGCAGGCAGCTATTCATGAATTGGGAAAACTGTCTCCTGTCTCCAGAGAAACGGTCGGGAAGATTCATTTTTATATCTGTCAGTGGTACTGCTGGCTGTGACGGAGGAATGGCTGGAGGGGCTGGGATGGAACTAAGTCTGGCAATAGCACCTTCTTGGGACTGGACCCTCTCCGTTAGCTTCTGGACCATCTGCCCCAGGTTTGAGACCTGGGCGATGAGGGTGTTGATGGCTTCGGCCGTATTTTGGTCCATTAAGGAAATTCGGTTATGGCCGGTTATAATGTTAGGTACGAATGTACCGTGGGGTACTCTGCGGGCTGAAGGCCTGAGCAGTATACTGGACTGGGTTGGTCTCCCACGCTGTAGGTAGTGGTACCTGGAAGCTCGGGTGCGTGGCGGGTGAGGCCTAACCTGGGCGCGGGGTCTAGCAGGACCAGGTTCTTCGCCAGAGCCTCTAATGGTGAGGATGGACTGTCACCCCGGTTTACCCACAGGTCGCGGTTCCAGTGACGAGACCCGGCAGAAGAAATACAGAGAAGATAGTTGGGAGAAAAAGGAGATAAAACAAGTCAGCAGAGTCTGACTTGTAACAAACAACAATAAACAAATAACAAGACGAAGGAACTGAGTTAAGACGGGACTGACGTGACTAACTAGACTGACAGGGGCAATCACACACGCACACAAACAGCGGTTACCCCCGAAGGGGTAAACAAACACTTGCACACTGGGAAGGCCAGGTAAACACAGAATGGGATGGAACAATAAGGTGGGAGAAAACCGGAACCAGAAGACAAGGGGTTAATAGGCAAGGTACTAGGCTAGGACAAGATGGGACACTCAGAGATCACTAGGCACAAAAGCACTAGGCACACAGACAAGAGATAGCAGGTCACAGAGCTGAAAAGCAGACGCTATAACTGGCAGGGACCCTATGAACTGCAACTATATTTATAAGGTGACTGACCAATAGGAGCAGGTAAGGAGGCCCTGCCTCCAGCAAGAAAGGCGCCAAGCAGTGTAAAACCCTAAGCGCCGCAGCGCCGGACTGGTTACCTAGTAACCAGTCCAAACAGAACAGGGATGCCGGCAAACAGCGTGCGCTAGGCGCACATGGCTAATCTGCATGTCGTCACGCCCCCGTGATGACATGCCTGTGGGAGGAGTGCCCTTCGCGCCCGAAGACGCGAGGGAGCCGGAGGACGCCGGGAATCGCCGCAAGCTGCAGAGGGAGCAGGAGGGCGCGTGCGACCGCCACGCATAACAATACGTACGTTCAAGGGGTGTGCCGAGGGGAGTGTAACGAATTTACGTGCACGAAAATACGCTACACGAATAAACGTACGGCAAACGTAGTTCTGGATCTACCCCATTGTAAGTAAGAAATATATTAAAACGAGTAGAACTTATTAAGAATGCCAACAATTCCTAGCATTGGAACTCGTCTAACAATTTACTACTTTAATGGAGCGATACAAAATAATTGGACTGGGGTGGAAAATAAAGGAAAGAGAAGAAGAGGTAGCTTAAGATGGAGTGGGAAAGGTAAGGATAAGAAAGAGGGAGAGGAGAAGAAGGGAAAGGGAGCAAGGTAGAGCAAAAAGCCAAAACAACTGAGTGAACCTCCAAGGAGGGTTAAATAGGGCCTCAGACAGGGAAAAGAGAAAACTCACAGGGACCCCGTTAGAGGTCAGAAGCAGGGAGCAAGTAGATCATATCAGCATAAACCAGGAAGACCACGAGTAACCAAATTATCTCAAAGTTCTTTGCCTAGTGGTGATCCACAGCAAGGTAGGTCAGAGAGCGTCCATGAAGACTTGGTAATCCCCAGAGCGATACAGCGTGCCAGTTCGCTAGATCAGGTCCACGGGTAGGAGGTGCAGAAGGTGTAACCGATTAGGTTCTCGTATGGACTTTATTCCGGGCGAGCTGTTCTGACGGGACCGGGAACAGTTTGTGCGGAGGTGGTCTGCTGGGGGCAGAAGTCGAAGGAGCCGGTCCATCAGCGCCAGGATGTGCAGGAGACTGTGTAGGATCAGGTTGCAAACCCAGTTGGCGTAGCAGGTCCCGTCCTTCTGCCAGTGAGGTAGCCCCAAGAAAGCGGTCCTGATGCCAGACCAGCCTGTAACGGATCTGGTTGGCTGCTAGAAGAGTGGTAATGGGTTTAAACTCCTGACATCTGGTTAGAGTGGTTGGGGAGAGGTCCTGAAAGATCTGCAGCGGGTTGCCTTCATATTGCAAGGATTGAGCTTTCCGGGCCCCGGACAGGATGGCCTCTTTGGTCGTGAAAAAGTGAAGACGCAGGATGACATCTCTTGGGTAGTTTTGATTCTGCTCTATGGGCCCTGTCCAACAGGAGCAAGTCCTCCAGCACATCTGGGGCCAGCTGTGTGAACAGTTTCTTTAAGTAAAGGGAGAGGTGGGCCGGTTCTACAGTCTCCGGGATTCCGCGGATGCGGAGATTGTTCCGCCGGCCTCTGTTATCCAGGTCCTCGTGGTGATCTTGAAAGGGCGGAGAGTTCTTGGTGTAGTTGGGCGAGGTCTGTTTCAGCTGAATGCTGGGACTATACCACTTCCTCCACTCTTCTTTCCACCTGGTCAGTACGCGAGCCTAATGAGTACACATCTGAGCGGAGAGATTGCAAGGCGTTTTGGACATCCGCGTGAATAGAGGAGCGAAGTTCTCTCATTTCAGTGATAAGAGAAAGAAAAACCGTCCTGGTGATCGGTGACAGGTCCTCGGATTCAGCTTCAGATTCGGCAGGGCTAGCAGTTAGAGACGCTCTCAAAGACTTATCGGATGGAGTGCCAGAGAAGTAGTGAGGTAAGCACTTCGTGGAGGGGTTCTTGTTACGAGGCATGGTATTGGAGGCAAGTGGGGAGAGGGCTCTTCCACACAATATAGGCTCACCCGAGAGAGGGAGAAGGTTATGTTAGGAGCATACCGTTTCCCCTATCCAGCATAGTGGATGTATCACATAGCGAGTAGCAGGAGAAGTGATTAATGGTTTTCACACCTTGGGGTGGCTAGAGCAGAAAATCCAGAAAGCAACGGTACTTAGTTGTAGTGAGTGAGGCTTTGTGTGGTGTAGCAGTACCCTCTTGCGGTGGTTAGTGATCCAGCAATTGGCCACACAGAATTTAAGTAGAAACTGTAAGCTGTAAACAGTGAGAGCAAGGGCAAAGTAAGTCTGGCCTCTAGGCCCCAGGAGTACTATGGAAGTCCTGTAAGAGGGGGTCACACCAGAGGATGCCCTGTTCTGGTTCCCTGTGTGGATTAGGGATGATGGGCCTGATCCAGAGCTACGAAATTTCGCACGGCGGGCGAATGCGTACGTTCGACCGTGCGAATAAACAAGCACGCCCCTAACACTCCCATAGTAAAGTACCTGCTTACGGCGGCTATACCCTACACTGGGTACGACCGTCGGCCGTACGAATTTTCGCACATAATACGCTGAGCGTACGGGCTTAGCACGCCCATACTGTACAATTTAAATGGCTATCCCCGCCTCCCTGTTGTAAAACGAGCGCCCAGCCGACTGTCGTACTGAACGCACGCCCCTCGAGCGAAAAATTTGCACACCATACGACCGCTATACGCTCATGTCGTCCAGCCGACCGGAAGCTGTCATACTAGGCATGCGCAGTGCGAATTTTCGTACGAAAATACGCAAAAAACCGTTGTACGCTCGCCCGTCGGACAGCAATTTCGTAGCTCTGGATCAGGCCCGATGAGAGGGCAGAGCAGGCAAGTAGAAGTGGACTATAGGTGTCACCCTTCAGACAAAGACCCTCGCCCTCTGGATCTAGCAGGTCCAGCAGGCAGAGGGAAGCAGTGGTCCCAGGGTCCAGGGGCGGGGAGGGGGGGAAATGGAGGAGCAGCAGATGGTCTGTAAGGTCCCAGCAGATGGTCTCCGTCCCCAGCCGACCGCAGGATCCCTCTCCACCAGGCGTCCGGCAGCAGAGAACACTGGAGAGCCGACAGTGCAGGAGTAAGCGTCAGTCAGAGGCCGCCTGCGGGACTCCTAACAGCATGGCCGGAGGAGCGGAGGCAGGCGGACAGAGGCAAGATGGCGTCCGGCCCTTTCCCTCGCGGGGCTGCAGATGTCAGGAAGCCACAGGAGCCAGGAAGCGGCAGATGCGATAGGGAGAGCGCCGTCAGCTGCAGAGCCCGATGCGTACACGGAAGCGTGTAGTCCCCGGTCTCCGTGTCAGAGAGGGTAAGATGGCAGCTGGATAAAATGGAGGCGGACTCCCTTCCCACGCGGACCTACAGCAGTGGACTTGCAGCTACATGCCAGCAGCCAGGTAGTGATTTCGGCGATCCGACCCCACTAGTGGTCCCTTGATCCTCCAGCCAGGCGCCCAGTGAAGGTGAAAGACACCGGGACCCTCAGGATCCGCAGCTCCCCGCCAGGGATGACGGGGGGGAGATCCAGCCAGCAGCTGGACAAGGCCTCAGGCAGGGGAAGAGCCCCCGTTCAGTAAGCCAGACAAGGAGCACCGTCTGGGACAAGACAGGGGCACAGGGAGACCCCGAGGTAGGTGCGGGGGCAAGTAAAACAGGTTACAGAGGGAAATTGAGGGTTGGAAGGGTTTTTGGACCAGAGCTCGGCGACCATGCGACTGCACCCGTCTCAAGCCAGGCCACGCCCCCTTGTGTTATTTTTTCAACAAACACAGTACAAATGTGGAATACATTAAAAGGCTATCAAAATTGGAAAATGATTGGAGGGGGGAGGTTAATGCCTGTAAGTATTCAGTCATACAGACTCGTCAGTGATCTGCTGGCTGGCAAAATTTTAAGCACACAGCATTACCAACTGGCAGATCACTGATGAGTCATATAGACTTTTACATGGATGCTTAAGGATCACATATAAGATGGAGGGAAAAGCTATCTGTCATGTGGAGCAAGTTATATGGGACTCGTTCAGCACAAATAAAATTATATTTCAGAAATACAGACAGCTGAGAGCTCATTTTTAACTGTCTATATTTTGAAAATATCACTAAGTAGAAAGTTTAACTAATGAATGGGTAAGTATCCCAAATTTAGACTCACCGCCGCAGACCCGCTGCACTGGACAGGTTAGTACATAAGGGGAGTCTTAGGGTCAGCCTGTGGTGAAGGGAGTCTTAGGGTTCGGCTGTGGGGAGAGGAGTCTTAGAATCAGGGTGTGGGGAAGGGAGTCTTAGGGTTAGGCTGCGGGGAAGGGAGTCTTAAAGTGAGGCTGTGGGGAAGGGAATCTTAGAGTCAGACGGCAAGGAAGGGAGTCTTAGGGTAAGGCTGTGGGGAGGGGAGTCTTAGGGTTTGACTGTAGGGAGGGGAGTATTAGATTCAGGCTGCGGGAAAGGGAGGGTTAGAGTTAGGGTAGTGGAAGGGGAGGGTTAGGTTGAAGATTAGGATAAGAGTTGGGGATAAATACTTACCTCAATCAATTTCAGAGCCAGTTTGAAAATGGCTGGTAGATAATGAAAGGGCGGTTATTACCGCCGCCCTGTTATATATATACTGGAGTTGCTAACAAGTAAATAAAAAGAGAAAGATACAAAAGTAAAAATAAGCAGCACAAAAATAAATAAAATACTATTATACACAGGTGTATAATAGTATTTTATTTGTTTTTGTGCTGCTTATTTTTACTGTTTCATTTGAGAAAAGCATGAGATATCCACATTAGCAGTGGTTCCCAAACCTGTCCTCAAGGCTCCCTAACAGTACATGTTTTCCAGATCTCCTTGCTAGAGCACAGGTGTGTTCATTATTGACTGTTTAAAAGATCAACAGGTGGTATAATTATATACCTTGTTCTGTAGGGAGATCTGAAAAACATGCAGGGCCTGATTCAGAGATTAACGATAGTTAGGTGCGTATATTTAGGATCGGATCGATTTTGCATCAACTGCGCATGCGTAGTAATAGTGCAACGCCATGTACGTTGAAGTTAGGGTCGGAAATGCCTTAAGGTCGGACTTGCGATCCTAAGTCCAACGGAAATCTAGGAACCAAAGGATTTGCATAGAAATGGGTGGGGGGAGGCATTGAGGTAAGGGAAAGTGGGCGCGATTACAGACATAGGACCCTAAATATACGCAAATATTGCACATAAGGTCGGAAGTGACTGCGGCCAGATAGGGCAAGTCAATGCAGGTCTAACTTTAGGTCCGGATGCTGTTTGCAAGGGGAGTGACTGTTTATTCTGTGGGATGTAACCTGCTCCGACCTGCCACTTAGATGCGTATATTTGCGATCCCATCGCCAACGGATCTCTGAATCAGGCCCACACTGTTGGGGAGCCTTGAGGACTGCTTTGGGAACCTATGCACATTAGCATTATATGTAATGTTGGACAAAATCCAAACTTACAATTCTGTTGAGCTCCAAGTGCAGTGATCCGATGCTGGTTTCCCAGAGGGGAATTTAAAAACATATATATGTGACCCAACATTGGGACTCTCATTGTTAGAGTTAGGACCACCATATGCAGAAAGGCTTTGATGGTGGCTGGTGGCTTATCATATATTTGCGCAAATATGTGTAACAGACATTTCTGTGTTTTCTTTTACAGATAGAATGGTATAGTCTGTTACTGGTTTATGGCGGTGTTGCTGAGGCATTTTTTCCTTTGTTTCTGTGGCTAGCAGATTACCCCCTGCCTTTCATGCACCTGTTTGCATTTATTTATAAATTGATTGAGCAACTTCCATTCTGTGTTTCCCAGAGGGAGAAACACTTCCCTTACATTGACCACCTCAACCTAATGCAGTAACACAATGACATAGGTACTCCAGTCCAGCACTACAGATGTAACGGGTGGTATAACGGCGGCCTAGAATAGAAACAGACCCAGGCCCGCCCCCACCCCAGAGGTTCCTACCAGATCCTGAAGAACTGACAGAGAAGACGCGCTGTTCCTGTCCTGGTCCCAGGTGTGATGATTTCTAGGCTCCAAAAGGAAATAAAACAATTAATATTCCACCTTCATCCCAGGGCCCCTGCGGGAGAGAATGCGGAACATTAATACACAGGCGAGGTATTCGTCATCACTGGCCAAGACCTCAGACACCTCTGCCGAATGGAGCAGAACCAAGACCTCAGACACCTGGCGAATGGAGCGGAACCTCTCACATGCTTTCCGGTTCTGACTCCGCACCCGTGGAAGGAGGGGGGGGGGAGAACATACCACGCAAAACACAAGGAGAGATTCTTACAGTCTGTTCTTGTTACCAGATGAATCCACCTGCAAAGAAATGCTTACCTCCGAAGTACTGCTCCCCGTCTCCAGCCTGGTGTCCTCCTAACACTGCCCTAGCCTGGCGCCCTCTAACCACTATCAGAGCCTAGCGCTTCCTGCGGTCTATCGCTCACCTTCCAGGAGCTTAGCTCCCTCCCTGTCCCAGGGCCTTGCGCCCTGCTAACCAAGGGTCTAACACCCTTCTGACCACACACCGAGCCTAGCACCAGAACTTAACCAGGGGCCTAGCGCCCGCTAAACAACACAGGGGCTAGCGCCTCTAACAAAGGGCATAATGCCCTTATCTAACACATGGTCTAGTACCCTTTACCAGAGAAACTACTATCTATAGGGCCTAGTGCCCTATAACACTATGGGGCTTAATGACTGATACCACTAAAGGCCTAGGACCTAATTCACACTTAAGAATCTTCTTAAAATAAGAACTTAAAGTCACACCTGGGCTAAACCAGGTTAGTTGCAGGGGAGTCATATTTCATCTGTTGCAAACAGTATTAGTGTTGAGAGGTGATATTTCCCAGCCCAAGTCTAAATAACAGTGTGATAGTAAAGCTGGTCTGTATCTGTGTGCAGTACGCAATTCAAAGATGTATTCCTGCATGCAAAGAATACAATTAACTTGACTCCCCCCGAAAACAACATGTTTTTGCCCAGGAGTGACTTTAAGTTCTTATTTTAAGAAGATTCTTAAGTGTGAATCAGCTCGCTAGTGCCCAATGCCCCAATGTGGCTTATTATTAGGAGGCAATGGAGGTGCAAAAAGACACTCCACTACCCCCTTGCTTTATTCTTCTGAAGCCGCCTTTTC
>WWET01000767.1:42002-53616 GCA_011038615.1 Limnodynastes dumerilii | reverse complement strand
CTGCGGGGGGGGGGCTTAGGGTTAGGCTGTGGGTGGGAGACTTAGGGTTAGGCCACAGGGGGTGACCTTGTTTGGTGCTTCAGGAATCGATTGCTAAGCCTCATCGAGGCGTAACCAATCAATATCCTAGCCAGTCCAGAATTGGCTGGGAGTGAATGGCCCTATCGAAATATTGCCATTCGCAACGGGGACCCACACTCCTACAGTGGGTGCACATGCTGGGTGGGAGGAGCTACAGTAATCATACAGTAAGGCCTTAGTTAAACCCTTACATAAGATTCTTAGTTACGCATCGGTCACATTTTATGTGTGTCACATTGAAGGTAGGCTTCGCGTTTCGCGTACGAACGTCACGCATGATCAAACAGCATTCCGCAAATGGAACTCCCCTTCCACCGCAGACGGAACTTCGACCGCATCGGGCAACAGACCTTCGGATCGGGTCCACAGAAATGGAGAAAATCTCAGAGGTCTGGATGTGACGCCATAATCTGTCTACAATTCAGACATTGAACCCTGATCTTACATCACCTCACAGCGCAGACTGCGATTTCAATATGGACAGACTTTGCCCTCTTTCCACAGCCCAGGGGCTTTGTCCAATACACCTAATAAGATCACTAAACACGAGCGAGACTTCCAACCCTCCCCCTCCAGCTTTGTTTGTCATTGCAGAGGTCGATGACTGGACATTGATATAAATCTGCTGATGAGGCTATGGTAATTTAAACGCACAGGGTATAGGTTTTTTTTTTGGGAGTTCCCAAGGAGGACATCAGATAGGGACAGTGTCTGGGCAGAAGAGACAGGTAAGTGACACAATTTCTCAGCAATAGGACTGAAATGTAAGCCTTTGGATTGGGCAGGGGGACAGGTTTGTAGCCAAAAGAGATAATTGTGTTAAGTACCTCAGATAACTTGCAAATGATCCTAACTTACAGCTCTGAAGGCAGCAGTGATGGACAAAAAGGTCACATAAGGCTTTTGGGGCCAAAATTTACTAAGTTGCAGGATAGGAATAGTGGAGATGTTGCCCATAGCCACCAATCAGATTCTAGCTGACATTTTCTAGTATGTAATAGGAAAGTAAGAGCTAGAATCTGATTGGTTGCTATGGGCAACATCTCCACTTTTCCTTTTTCCCGCAGCTTAGTAAATCTAGCACTTGTAGTTGTATTGTGTGACCCACAGCTCTTTTATCTAATTGTTACAGCTTGTTACACTTTTATAACATGCCGTCTGTGTGCTACTACATCTAGAGGTGTCTGTTACTTTGATTATTTGTATTGCTTAAAATGATTAGTACTATGTTTTGGTATTACGCGGCCCAGAACCATAAATAGAAATTTATGCGACTGGGTTAAAAAATAAAAATGACGCACTTTTCCAAACCCGCAGCTTAGTTAATCTGGCCTATGGAATGACTTTTTAATGTGCAGGAAATTACCATTTTCCCTATAGTTTTTAAGAGACAACTCTGACATAATTAAGGCTGCACACGGGTGACAAGCTCTCATCTGTGGGGGCAGCAAAAAGAATATTTCAGACCCTCCAGCATAACCCATTCCACAAGCTACAAAATACTCTGTTCCTGAATTCCAACAATCAGTTACTATGTAACCACCTGTGTTGAAAAGAAAAATGTTTTTCAAACATTGAATTCATTAAAACCAGGTGAATGACAGTTTGAAGGTCAGGAGCTGAGTTTTGTGTACCTGGTGGAACGGGTCAAGTTGGAGTGTCTAAATCTTTTTATTACAACTCTGATTGGGATTAACTAATATTTGACACATATTGGACTTTATTTCATGTAGCCTTCAAAAAGGAAAAGTACGGATCAGGGGCGTTTTTAGAAATGAAGGGGCCCGTGTGCAGACCCCGCAGACGGGCCCCCCCTCCCCAGACGGGCCCCCCGTTTGTACAGATATAGGTGGTACTGGGATCCTCCATTGGGTGCAGGGTGAGTGCCACGGGCGGCCCCCTTGTCCCCCCCCCCCAGACGTGCCCCCCTATTCCCCCTCCCAACCCCATCCATATCTATACAAACGGTGACAGTCTCCACCAGCCTACCATTCCCAACAGTGCACTGCGCGCGGGCATCACGCGGGGATTTCACGCTCTGCAAACAGAAGAGGAGCGTGAGGCTGCGAGTGCACTGTTGGGAACGGAAGGCTGGTGGGGACCATCACCGTGTGTACAGATATAGGTGGTACTGGGATCCTCCATTGAGTGCAGGATAAGTGTCATGGGCGGCCCCCTTGTCTGTGGGGGCCCGTGTGCACTGCACACTCTGCACCCATGGTAGATACGCCACTGGTGCGGATAATGCCCATAGCAACAAGGCATTAGATTAGAAAAACTACAGCTCCCAGCATCCTCTAACAGCATAGACATAGTGGATACCTGTCGGAGCATGATGGGAGCTGTAGTTTCACAGCCTATGCCTGTGCTTGATAAATGAGAGCTAGGATCTGATTGGCTGTTGGGTAAAACCTCTGTTTTGTATCATTAATTACACTCTGATTTAAGTTTTTCCAGCAAGGATTTATAACTTTTGCTTTTATTATAATTTAAAGATAATGTATCAGATCATAATTGTAAAGCACCTATAAATGGTATAATACATTTAGCCATGTGTTACCATCATAGTTGCCAACTCTCCCTGAATATCAGGGAGACTCCCTGAAGATTGGGTGATCTCCCTGACTCCCTGAAGTGTTTGGTAATCTCCCTGATTCTAATTTCATCCATTGAGGTCTATGGAGATGACCAATTTCATGAAGGCCAAGATGTAATGAAAGAATCTTGTTAATCAGCTGCAGCGTCACTTTTAGCTTTTCTTTATGAACGTATTCACTGACAATTTAATAATCAGTAAATACTGAAATTTTTATTGTAAAATAGTTTTCCTGGCAGTGCAAGATACACCTATGGGTGGAGCTATTCACAGGACACACCTCTTTGGCGCTACAGGACACACCCCTTTGGTGCAGCACCTTGATAGTGCTCTTACAATCTCCCTGATATTCATTTGCAAAAGTAGGCAACCATGGTTACCATAGTTTTTGGTGTTTTTACTTCCATTGCAATTCATTAGCTGTATATCAGGGACAATGGTTGAAATGGAATTACAGCCAATGGGGTAGATCCAGAACTACGTGTGTGCGTACGTATTTTCGCGGTGCGTATTTTCGTACACGTAAGGTCGCTACACTCCCCACTACACACCCCTTGCATGGATGTATTTTCTCAAATAACGCGACCCAAACCCTACCTTAACTTTTCCTAACGTAACAGCATACGTCCGCTAACGGACGTACTGACTACGCGAACGTACGCAGTTTAGCACGCCCATACTGTACACTTTAAATACCACCCCCCGCCTACTTCACGTAAAACGCACGTATTGTTCACTAACGTAAATTTGGCACGCCCACATGTAAGTATTTACGTGTGAAATACGTGAATCACCAATACGTTCTAAAATACGCTACGTGAATGTGCGTATTTTCTGTGGTGCGCATTTACGTCTCCGCCACACGTAAATTCGCGGAAATGCGTAGTTCTGGATCTGCCCCAATATTCGCAAGATGACATAATCATTGCGAGACATTAACTTCACGTCACTGCTCTGTATGACTTTTTATGGTTTTAAACAACAGGGAGATTGTCAACACTTCAGTGAGTTAGGGAGATTACAAGTTCTTCAAAGATTTTGGAGTTTGAGGGTACACGCAAAAAAAATGTTTTCCAGACCAAACTTTTGAGCATGAAACTTTTGAAATGATGTTCTGGTCTCACTTCTCCCTCTAGTGGTCAATGGCGTACCTTCAGACCTTGGACACGGAAACTATTTCTCTCTCTGCTCTACAATATATTAAATGATACAATTGCCCAGATTTACTAAGCTGCTGGTTTAGAAAAGTGGAGATGTTGCCCATAGCAACCAATCAGATGCTAGCTCTTACTTTGTTATTACATGCCAGAGAATGTCATCTAGGGCCAGATTCAATTAGCCGCGATGACGGGAAAAAGTACGCGCTGCGCTTTTTCCCGTCATATACGGTATGAAAAATAGGCAAATTTTTAAGCGCACCTCTATGGGGCACGCATAAAAGTCACCCAAAAAAAATTCGCGGAATTAGCTTCGCACCGCAAAATACGCTGCTGCGAAGCTAATTGCATCTGGCCCCTAGAGTCTGATTGGTTGCTATGGGCAACATCTCCACTTTTCCAAACACGCAGCTTAGTAAATCTGGCCTATGAAATGACTTCTTCACATTCATTATAGATTGTAATTTAAACATTAATTTTTTTTTTTCTAATATTTCTCAAAGTTTTTTGAAATAAAGAGGTTAATATTTGATAATATTTATGTTGTAAGTGCACTCTCTAAAATCCTTTTCTTTTTTAGGTCACATCTATATCGACACAATGCAGTCTCCTGTCCAGCTTTGTTATGTGGCAATATTGTGCCTTGTAGGTGAGTAATATTCATGTTCTATGTCAGCGGTTCTCAAACTTTTTTGGGGAGGATTAAAATGTACCCACTATGGAATCTGATCAAGTACCACTTTGGATATCATAAGGGAAAAAATAACCTCTACACATATACACATTCAATTATATATTTAAGTTATTATTATTATTATTGTTGTTATTATTATTATTATTTCTATGTATTTATTAATTTATTTTTCATAGTTTTGCAATGATTTTGAGGTACATTTTTATACAAATGCCATTTAGCCATCAAGAAATTCCTTCTATCTAGGGCCAGATTTACTAAGCTGCGGGCTTGGAAAAGTGGAGATGTAGCCCAAAGCAACCAATGCTTACATTCTCTAGTATGCAATAGGAAAGTGAGACCTAGAATCTGCTTAGTTGCTATGGGCAACATCTTCACTCTTCCAAACCCATGGTAAATCTGGCCCCTATTGCACCTGGTTAATACAACCAGTGTTACAAGTACCGACCCATGTTCCAAGTTACTTCATTTTAACACCTAGCTTTCCATCTGTCTGTGCCTATCATGTGCTGGCTCCCCCAAGTGGAGAGCAGAGTCATTACAAGTTTGGCATTTAATGTATTCCTACTCTTAAATATGTTCAGTGTCTATTTTTCCATTGGATCCTGCCAATATTCCCCCGTCATCTGAATTATCTGGACATGGAAGATTAGAAGCTAAAATAAATATCCCTGACACCTTGTTATTCAGTATACGGCATCATATTAGGTTATTGTGTAATAAATAGCTGATATATTGAGCAATAAACCATTTTCCTTCCAGTCTTCCAGGTCTCTGCGGCGCCCTCTGATATGCAGTCCGATGACTGGAGTACCTCCACCTTCCTGGAATCCACACTGAATCAGTATGTACGGCCGTATACTGGGCCTGTGGTGGAAAAAGTCACCAGTTCTGCTATCTGGGATGTGTTTGGGTGAGTTGCTGAGTGGATGGTGTTTAGGCATATCGGGGCCAATCAGTGGTGTTGTACTGCACATGATCAGAACTGAGGAGTGCGCAGTCACGGTCGATTAAGATCTGAGCGCAACTCCAGCTGCAGCGGTTTGTTGAGGGAGGGAAGTGGGTGGAGGAACACAGTCAATGTACAGTAAGGGGCATGGCCCAAGCAAGTGCACCCAATCCAGAGCTGAACACAGACGTAATAAAGGGCTGTTTACATTGAAGCATTTGCACCAGCCCCAGGTCATGTCTAAGTCCAATAGACTTATTCCTTTTGCAATCAATTCCAGACCCTTGCGTTTGGATGTGACACTTCGAAAACATTAAACATGAGGGTTAGGTTTAGGCTGTGGGGCATGGAGGGTTAGGGTTAGGTTGTGGTAGCATGAATTATTAAGGTTAGGCTGGGTGTGAGAGGGTTAGGGTTAGGCTGTGGGGCATTGGAGAGTTAGGGTTAGGCTGTGGGACAAGAAGGGTTAGGGTTAGGCTGCAAGGCATTGTGGGTTAGGGTTAGGCTGCTGGGCATGGAGGGTTAGCGTTAGGCTGCGGGGCATAGAGGGTTAGGGTTAGGCTGCGGGGCATAGAGGGTTAGGGTTAGGCTGCGGGGCATGGAGGGTTAGGGTTAGGTTGTGATAGCAACAATTGTTAGGGCTGAAGAAGGGGAAGGTTAGGTTTAGGCTATGGGAAACATGGGTTAGGGTTAGGAAAGGGTTAAGGGTAGGGTTAGGTTAAATATTCACGAGTCACATCTCCTCCGCTTCTAAAATGCAGACTGCCAGCAATTGTTGTCTACATTTAGCTGTAGTACGATGCTATTTCGAAATGAAGACCATCGTACCAGTGAACCACACTCAAAGTGTCCTTGTACATCTTGAACATCAGTTCATGTACCCGATCCGAGACTCAAACTCAATATGACTTTTATTTTATATTTACAAAATTTCAGGAAGACTCTAAATGGGATTCAGGGGGCTATCAACTTGACTGGTGGATACCTGCACACTTATTATGAGGACCATCTAAAATCACCCGCCCAAAACACATTCCATTGGATTGAGAACAAAACCAAACCCATCGTGGATCGTGTACGGGAACGCTTTCAGAATAATCAGGACTGAAAAGCTGAAGAGTTTCATGTTACACAATGGGCCCAGTACAAGTCTACATCCCATGTTCTACCCATCATGCAATTTTTAAGATATCTGTTCATAAAACTTTGTCGAGTTATGTGCTTCATTTAAGGTTGCTATAGCAAGTGTTCTCTGAGAACATCCACTGTACACCAGGGGCCTTGGTTAATGGGATTGTTGTTCTTTAATTAAAATAAACAACTGAAATAAGAGAATCTGTCAATAATTGAGTATCTCGACAACACAAATGTAATCAGTTTATCCACTTATTAAATAAACTGTTTTCTACTTACACAATAAGGGGCCCCAATAGAAAGGGCGTCGGCAGACCTCTGGATGGAGGTGACAACTCACACACAAATGCAGCACACATGCAGCTGGTCTACATATTGGCTGCACTGGAACAAACCAGGTCAGCACGAAGCTGTAAGATGCTGATAAGTTGTTTACAAACTGGGCATAGCACTATAAAGAACCTGTCAGCACCTGACAGCTTAGCAATGTCCCTTTTCCTGGCTTGTGTACCCTCCAGGGGTACATGGGGTGGGTGGATGTTTCGGTCCCCCCATTTTGTTTGGGCCCATAGCAGTCACTATTTGTCCCTCTCTAACTATTTATCTCTCTCTCTCTCTCTTTCTCTCTCTCTCTGTCTCTCTCTCTCTCTTTCTCTCTTTTCCCCCTCTCTCCCTTATTTTTCTCTCTCTCCCCCTCTTTTTCCCCGCTCACTCTCTTTCCTTCTCCCTCCCTCTCCCTCTCTTACTCTTTTTCCCTCTCCCTCTCTTACTCCTCCCCCCTCTCTCCATCTCTCTCTCTCTCTCTCTCTATTTCTTCTCTCTCCCCCTCTCCCCCCCTCACTCTCCCTTTTCTCTCACCTCTCTCTCTCACTCCCCACCCTCTCTCTCTCTCTCTGTAACTGGAAAACAAGTAAAGTATTAATCAAGTTTGTAAAATAAAGCCACATGCCAAAATTCCACCACATTACAGCAGCTATTGGGCACCATTGGAGAGGGGAGGGCAAAGAATGGTTAAGACCTTTCCAACAGTTGAATTGCAGAACTTGTTGACGGACATTAATTGCAGACTATGCCACTGTCCTATTGTAGGGGGATTGGGTTGTCCCTCTATCCTGCTACCTGACTGGGCTCTGTCAAAATTTTCTCTTCCTTTTAAATAATTTCACAGACAAGGTAACGCCCCCGAGGATCCTGCTAGTGGTCACAGATCTGCCTGCTGTACAAAAAACAAAAAACTTTTTTTATTGTTGAAGCATATCCTGCAACTTTACAATAGCCAGTGATTGCAGTGTCATTTCCCATTCTAATATGTCAAATAGATCAAATTGCTATCACTTCCTGCCACAATAGTAATCGCTGCCCTTTTGTTTTAATGGGAGGGTAGGTCCACCTCCTACGCTGCTTTTTCCAATTATTCCCCCCTTTCCCGTGATTGGAAGAAGAGACTATATGGAATGAACTAATCTCCACAATAAGTCATGAAACCTTAAGGCCCTTTTACTATACATAAATTTAAATAGCTTTGGGTTCTTGGCTTCAAAGTGGGTAGAAAGTTCAATGTGTTGAAAAATATTTTCTTAAAGTAAGTTTTTACATTCTTTGTTTTTCTTCCAAAAATAGTTATAATGGGGTAGATCCAGAGCTACGTCCATCTTCCATAGACAAACGTAATTCAATGAACAATAGCTACTGTGCATGCGTAGTAGCTATTGTACGTAATCTGCGTATCGTTTTGATAAGTAGATTGCGTATATGCGGTCTAAAAGACCGCATATACACAATCTACGTATCGAAATGATACATAGATTACGTACAATAGCTACTACGCATGCGCAGTAGCTATTGTTCATTGAATTATGTCCGTCTATGGAAGACGGACATAGTTCTGGAACCGGCCCCATATCCTAATAATGATGATTTATGAAACGAAACCCAAACAGGACCCTCATGCAGTATGTGAAGAGGTTTCTTAGTGAGATATACAAATCACTTTACACTCAGAATTTCCGTGTCTTACACTTTACCTTGTAGAGAGAGAGACTGTGTTTCCGCTGTGGTCCTGTTGCGTCCTCCTACCTTTCTATTGTTTCTATCCAGATTCATGGAAAAAACACAAACATGGGGGCAGATCCAGAACAACGTTTCCGTGTGAATTTACGCCTGGCGGAGACGTAAAAACGCGATTTGGTATGTACTGAGTATGCGCATGACAGATGAAATGCTACGTAGCGTAGCTCTGAGCGTATGGGCCTTTTACATATCAGTTGCGTAAATTCGTTTGAGGAGTCGTAACAATTTTACATTAGCCTTAAGTACGCTTAAAGTACGCAATGTAGGTGGGGTTTGCATTTAAATCGTACAGTATGGGCGGACTTGAGTGGTTACGCTGCCAAAAGTTAATGTAGGGTTTACAAAGCGTAAAGCGGGCAAAGTACTTACATGCAGGGGGAGTGCCTAGGGGAGTGTATAGAAGGTACATGCAGGGGGAGTGCCTAGGGGAGTGTATAGAAGGTACATGCAGGGGGAGTGCCTAGGGAAGTGTATAGAAGGTATGCTCGCGTAAATACGCTACGCTAGTAAACGGATTGTAAGCGGAGTTCTGGATCTACCCCATGGACACTATTGCACGTATAATTGACACCTACGCAATCTATACACGTAACTAATGACTCACTAAATATCTGTCTTGTCAATCACCTGTTAATGTTAATTTTCCTTGTCTTAATGTTTTCACCCATCTGGTTAAATCCTTCGGAGGAAAGCTCTCACTCAGAAAAAAAAATGAAAATCACTTTTTAGGGTAGAATGTTCACAACATGTCATTGAATAGATCGTGCCCATTCAACTCACATTTACTACACATTTGTTGTCTTATTTCAAATCAACAATTGTTTACTCAGTCTGGCATTGTAGCGGGATTCAAGCACTCACACACAAGATCCTTCCTCCCTTTTATATCTTTATTAAAAAGTATTCTGCAGAGGGGAGTGTAAATCAGGGCACACACTGGGGCTTTTCAGCATATAGACTTTCCAATCACACAATTACAAGATGGTTTCACCAGATATCTTACCAGTGTGTACTGGTGTGGGTTTTTCGAAAGGGCCGTTTTTTCCCAGCCAGTTCTCCTCGCCAAAGGAGAAGCAATCAAGCCACCAAAGAAAGAAGAATGTAACCCCAACTCTTACTGTAATCCTTACCCTAACCCTCCCCTTCCCTTACCCTAACCATACCCTTCCATTACCCTAACACTCCCTTCCCCGCAACCTGACCCTAACAATCCCTTCCCCACAGCCTGACTCTAAGACTCCCCTACCTTCAGCCTGACCCTTAGACTCCCCTCTCTGCAGCCTGACTCTGAGACTCCCTTACCCATAGCCAAACCCTCAAGACTCCCCTCTCTGCAGCCTGACCCTAAGACTCTCCTTCCCGCACACTGAATCTAAGACTCCCTTCCCGGTAGCCTAACCCTAAGACTTCCCTCTCTGCAGCCTTACACTAAAACTCTCCAACCAGCAGCCTGACCCTAAGACTCCCCTCCCCACATCCTGACCCTAAGACTCCCCTCCCCACAGCCTAACTCTAAGACTCTCCAACCCATAGCCTGACCCTTAGATTCCTCTCTCTGCAGCCCGACCCTAAAACTCCCTTACCTGCAGACTGAACCTAAGACTCTTTTCCCCGCAGCCTAACTCTAAGATTCTCCATAGAGTACTACTCCCTATAGACTACCTTATAATATTCACATGTCCGGTGGGTCTGCGGAGGTGGTTTCTGAATGAATGCATGGGTTAGTACACCGATTGGAATACTTACCCATTCATTAATAACATTTTCGAATAAGTGCTATTTTCAAAATAGAGACAGTCAAAAATTAGCTTTCGGCTGTCTCTATTCTGGAAACAGTATTTTCAAAGTGGTGTCTACATTCAGTGTGTACTGTCCAAAGACCTCCTAATAGACACAGGACACACTTAAAAAGCAGAAGATCTCTTTCTATGGTTGATATAGCATATTAGGAGCTCCAAAAGATCAAATCAAGAGATCACAGACCGTTTCACAAGATCTTTAAGCATCTCTGGACAGTACACACTGGTGATATAACTGCTGAAACCATCTATTGATTGTGCGATTGGAAAGATTATCTTTGGAGAAAAGCCCCAGTGTGTCCCCAGCCTTACACACAGATATTGATGTAATCATATAAACATAGTTTAAACCAGAGGAAATATATGTAACTGGGCACCTCTAAAATATATACCACAATGGGATACCTGGCACCCTGCTACACAGTTCTGGCTTCTTTCGGTGCATACACCAAGCGGCTACCAACCAGCACATGCCCCGGTTGGAAGAAAGGGGTTGTCTCCCCCAAGGAGACTTTGGGCCTGATCCAGAGGTACGCCCGCCGTCGCTAGGACGGCGGGCGCAAGCGTAAGATCGGCTTTTCAGCCAAGCGTAGAAACGGCTTTTCAGCCGATCTGCACATGCGCCGGGCAGATGTTGCCCGGCGTTGCTACGGCAAAGCCCGATCCTGGATTGGGCGTCCGTAGCAGCGCCGTAGGGATGCTGAAGGGGACGTCCTCCAGCGTCCCTACGTTAAGGTTAGTGCTGGTCGGGACGGGAGGAGGTAGGTAAATGAGAGTAGGAGGGCGTGCTAAGCGGCCATACGCTCGCATTCTGGGCTATAAATCCCAGGACCATACATTCCTTATCTCAAGGTCTTACACAAACACTCCTTAGAACTGGGGGGACTCTGAAACTGCTTCTAACTAAGCTAATACAACAAAATGGATGCCTAAAAATAAAATGAATTCTTGTTACAACATGGCTGCCACTTTATTCAATTTCATAAGCTTCTGCTTCTTAGGTGCAGAGTTTTACGAAATGACCAACTACGCATGCGTAGTACGTCATTTATGCAATCTATGTACCAGGTAAAGTAGTTTAATTGGAAAGAGAAATGCTAATACCGCCTCGGGGAGTGTTTAGGTAGAAGTGGG
>WWET01000767.1:25390-40509 GCA_011038615.1 Limnodynastes dumerilii | reverse complement strand
GCTATGCAGGGACCACCCCCCAGCGATGCAGGGATCGCCCCTATGCTTTTTACTTTTCTCCCTGAAATTATTTTTCAAAAGTAGGCAACCATGCATAAAGGTGACACTAGAAAAAAAAATTGAAAATGAATGGATGAAACTATTAAGTTAAAGACTCAATAAAGAAAAAAAATTAAGGTAAGTCTTTTGTGACTTTTAAAGACAAGTTTGCCCTCACAGTCACTGATCTGACCAATTTGGTACCATAGGTAAGATTTTAGCTGGTGCCCCTTAAATTGCAACCAAGGGCCAGATTTACTAAGCAGCGGGAAAGGAGAAGTGGAGCTGTTGCCCATAGCAGCCAATCAGAATCTAGGTAACATTTTCTAGTATGTAACATAAGAAAGTGAGAGCTAAAATCTGATTAGTTGCTATGAGGAACATCTTTACTTTTCCATTCCCGCAGCTTAGTAAATCTGGCCCCAAGTCTACTGGGTTCCCACTGGGACATTGTTGTCCTAGACCATCACCTGTGTAGCCTATGCCCATGGCCAGGTCTGGGTGTAATTAGTATCACCTTATGGCTCTCTCCTTGCACCCGATCCAGAGGTGAGTGCAAATCGGCATGCACAATGCTTTTGAAGAAGTATGTGGGCTGCATGCGGGCCAATAGCGCACACAGCAGTGTCCAATGGATTGCAAGCAATTACAGCACATTTACATTTTTATTACCGTATGTAGAAATGATGAAACACAGGCACAATACATCACCAGTGATTTATGACACTTTGTAATACATTCAAGGGGCCAGATTTACTGCTGCGGGTTTGGAAAAGTGGAGATGTAGTCCATAGCAACCAATCAGTTTCTAGCTGACATTCTCTAGTATGTTATACGAATGTGAAAGCAAGAATCTGATTGGTTTCTATGGGCAACATCTCCACTTTTCCAAACACACAGCTTTGTAAATCTGGCCCAAAGTTTCACATCCTAATGCAAGGGTTTGAGATAGGTCATGGAGTGTAAGGGTGTGGGTTCCCGCTGAGAACGGCCCTATTGCGAAAGGGCCGATCTCTCCCAGCCAGTTTCGAAGTGGCTGGAAAATCGATTGCTTCTGCCTCAAAGAGGTAAAGCAATCGATCCCCGGAGCACCGAAAACGGTATCATATCTAACCCCAACGTTTTCCCTAATCCTTACCCTAACCCTCCCCTTCCTTGACCCTAACCCTCCTTTCCCCGCAACCTGACCCTAACCCCCCATTCCCCGCAGCCTGACCCTAATCCTCCCTTCCCTGCAGCCTGACTTTAACCCTCCCTTCCCTGCATCCTGACTTTAACCCTCCCTTCCCCACAGCTTGACCCTAACCCTCCCTTCCCTGCAGCCTGACTTTAACCTTCCTTTCACCGCAACCTGACAATAACCCTCCCTTCCCCACAGCCTGACCCTAACCCTCCCTTCCTCCAAGCCTGACCCTAACCCTCCCTTCCCTGCAGCCTGACTTTAACCCTCCCTTCCCCACAACTTGACCCTAACCCTCCCCTTCCATGGCCCGAACCCTAACCCTGCCTTCTCCACAGCCTGATCCTAACCCTTCCCCAATCCTAAAAGTCCCAAGAGAGGTTACTCACCTTTCCTGGGGTGTATGCGGCGGGTCTGCAACAGGTGCGAAGAATTTGGCGGGCGGCGCTTTCCGAAAATGAATGGGTTTGTTTGCCAGTCAGCATACTTACCCACTCTGAAGAAAAAAAATAGAAAATGGCTGCCTAATGGACACAGAGACAGCCGAAAAAGAACCTTCGTCTGTCTATTCCAAAAAGGCAGAATTCTCACCAGGGACTCCCACCAGGAGTGTGAGACATGACCTGGGGATGGTGCAAATGTTTTGACGTAAATAGTCTTTTTTTTTAACATCTGTGTTCGGCTCTGGAGCAGGGCCACATACTTGGTTGGCCCCGTCCCTTACTGAACATTGACTACATCCCCCCGCCCCCTTTCATTCCTCAACACGCCCCCTCAGAACGCAATCCACCGCAGCTCGAGTTGTGCTCAGATCTAAATATTCCGTGACGGCGCGCTCTTCAGTTCTGATCATGCGCAACACAAAATCACGTCATGTTCTACCTAACATTTCCACCTATTTAAAGTGGATCTAAATAATTCACTTTTATTTAAATTAAACTACATTACTTTCCATGAGGCTCTGACGGGCATTTGGTGCTAAAATTGCAATTTTGAGGTAAATCATGTCTCATAAATGGCTTATACTTATAGCAGCCATTAGGATGTTGATACTGAAATGCATGCATTGCACTATACACAGGGTACATAATATAGAGTGTACACAGATATATAGGGCACATATTTCTGACCTCTGATCACTGAGCTCTCTCTGTTTGTGTGGACTTTAGCACTGACAACACATTAGGACAGATATAAAACAAAAAGATCTGTGAGTCTTCTGATACCGCAGAGCAGGTAAGAGGGGTTGAGTATTGGGAATGATCCTGTAGGACTGTGCAGATATGAGGGGGGTGAATCGATGTCGGAATCTGATGCACCCATCTACTTTAATCTTCATTTAGCTTACATCTTGATAAAACGTTCATTTGTTATTGTAGTTATTAGCACGCTGCACCTTCTGCTGATGATTGCATTAGTTGTGTTGTGATATAACACAATGTTTTTCTGCAGGTTGCCTTTCTTCTGAAGCTAGGAAGAGCCATTGATCAGAAAGGTATGTGCTCTGATGTTTTTGGGAAGACCCTCCAACATCCCTCTGGTACAAAATACTCTACTTCTGAGCTTCCAACTGTCACTCATCTGGTTTTAATGAATTAACTGATAAATAATATTCTGTTCAACACAGGTGGTTACCATATTAACTGATTGTTGGAAGAACAGGAATAGAGTATGTTGTACCTGGTGGAATGGGTCATGTTGGAGGGTCTGGAAGGTGGGCTGGAGTTATGGCCTAATGTGGCCTTATTTACCAGTTAGCAATATTATTGCTCTATTCTTGATTTAATACCTATGCACTCATTGGGCTGGATCCAGACCTTGTTAAGTGCATGAACTTAGTTACACCTGGGCCAAACCATATTGATTTCAGGGGAGTCATATTTCATCTTCTGCAAACAGTATTAGAGATGAGAGGTGATGTTTCCTATCCCAAGTCTAAATAACTGTGTGATAGTAAAGCTGGTCAGTATCTGTGTGCAGTAAGCAATTCATAGATATATCCCTGCATGCAAAGAATACAATTACCTTGACTCCCCCTGAAATCAACATGGTTTAGCCCAGGAGTAACTAAGTTCATGCACTTAACAAGGTCTGGATCCAGCCCATTGGCTTGCCCAGCTGACAGTGATTTCCATCTAACCCTTTGGTAAGGGAGAAATTGATTGACGTAGTGTCTATATTGACTTCCAAGTTAGACATAAATTAGAAAAGAAAGAAAGAAAAGGGAGGTGTTGCCCATATCAGATTCTGACTATCACTTAACTAGCGCATCCTAAACGATATCAGGAATTTGATTTGTTGCTATGGGTAAACTCAGGGTTGCCGACTTTTTAAAGCTTATTTATGCATATTGTGTCATTAAGACCTGCCCCTGTCTATCACTACTGTAATCTTTAGTGTTCCAGGGGAAGGGGGGGCTTAATGACATCATCAAGTCCCACCCATCCCTAGAACCTCTGGAATTACAATAGACATTGACAGGGGATCGGGGCTTGCGGGACATTTGCTGGGATACCGGGAGAACTGCCTAAATTTCGTGAGTTCCCAGGATATTCCGGGAGAGTCTGCAATCCTTGGGTAACTCCTTTACATTTCTTTTTTTTCAAAGCTTTGCTAAATCTTTTTAGTCCAAAATTTGGGCTGGATCCAGACACTCACACGCTTTCCATACGTGTGGGGGCCTGTCCGTACGAAAGAGAGAGGGGAGTGCACGCCCCCTGTACTCCACTCTCTCGTGACTTTCCACCTGTTTTCCTCCTTATTAAAACCCTGGTCCGCTGTAAAAGCAATGACCATGATGACTCTACTAACGAGCTGATATGACCCCTGGTAATTACTGCACCGCCTGTGTTGTAGCCAACAAATCAATAAGGACTTTTACCCCAAGATACATCCAATTAATTGCACTAATTCTCAGTCCATCTGTATGCAAATAAGGCAATTATGATAAAGTCAATTATGTTTAAGCTCATGACATAAGCAAAATAAAATGCTGAGCTAGGCAAGGACTTTGTACTGAGTATGAAATGTTAATTGTTTTAAAAGATCATTATCTTTGGACTAAAGTGATGAATTAAAAAAATGTTTAAATAAAAAATATATATATTAATATTTTGCTAAATACATTATATTAGAAATATATTTTGATTAGATGGTCTCCAAGCTTACTGCAATCACAGTGTTCCGGATTCACAGTTACATAGTTTTCGTCTTTTGTACCTTGTTTTAAGAATTGAGCTACTACACATGTGTAGTAGTTATTTACGCTATCTAAGTACCATTTCTCTACGTAGATTGCACCACGCTTACGTAATCTTCATACAGAAATGATACATAGATAGCGTAAATAAGCTACTATGCATGTGTAATAGCTCAATTCTTAAAACAACGTACGTAAGACGAAAACTACGTAACTGTGAATCCGGACCAGTGTGAGCATAATTATTCATTTATGTTTAAAAATACAATTTTAGCTAATAGCAACAGATGTTGCAAGGGAAAAACGCCCACATTCACCATGTTTGTTTGCGCATGTTACCGACTTGAAGTTTGGATTGTTAATATCCAGATTTCCATGCTGTAATCGGTCTGGTGTGGGGGTGGGATAGGGTGGTATGCTTACAGCATGTCCTCATGGTGGTGGTGGTAGAAGGGGGGTTATTTAAATTGTACTATTTACGCACTGATCTCATTTTCCATGAGGCCAATGCGTAAATCCAGGCTCGGCAACAGGAGTCTTGGGTACCGGTACACATGTGTTTTTTGGGGCCTTCATCCCTCCTCAATAATGCCTGCAGCAGTGGATTGCATGTGGTCTGAACCTTGGGGCCTGTCACAGTTGTCCCCCTTGGCCCCCGCCCCCTGTCACCGGGCCTAAGTATATATTAAGGCCTGGTGATGGAAAGTGCTAAGAAGAGTGGTCTCCCATTGTACCTATGCTAATTAGAATCACACAAAAACACAAAACCTTTGTGACTTCAGAATATTAGAATACTGGAACACGAGGACGTTGAGCAAAATGTGGAAGCTTAATCCAGCAAAATAATATAGAGATCACTTACAACATTGTTTAACACTTTAAGCTTGATATCGTATCGGAGAATCATTTCAAATATGTCATTTTTTCTTCTTTCAGCAGAATACGGGATAAAACGAGACAATGAATCCCACACAAGTTTTTGCCATTACTCTCGTTCTCTTGCTTGTCAGCACAGGTCAGTGCAGAGATCTGTAGAAATAAAAAATATTCACCTTTGACTCCCCCGGCCGGCGGTGTCATCAGTTAAGGTCATTGGGTCTGATCCAGAGCTACGATGTGTTACATTGTGGACTCCCCCTGACACTCCCCCTGCCCCAAGCGTACTTACCCTCACGCCGGCAGAAGGCTACCTTAACTTCAGCCAGCGTAAGTGAGGGTAACTATGCTCCCTCCCTCCCTCCCCCCACCTCCCTACACTAACTACAGCGTAGTAACGCTGGGGGACGCCCCCTCCAGCGTCACTACGCTGGTGCCGTAGTTACGCCGGGCAACATTTGCCCGGTGCATGCGTAGATTGGCTTTTCAGCCGATCTTACGCTTATGCCCGCCGTAGCTACTACGGGGGGCGTAGCTCAGGATCAGCCCCATTGGGACGTATTCACAACCTAAGAAGCTTCTGCTACGCATGTGTAGTAGGTCATTTACGGAATCTATGTATCAGTTAGTTGCGTAGTTTAACTAGAAAGAAGCAGCGTAATGCCACCTCGGGGAGTGATTAGGTAGAAGTAGAAGTAGGAGGGGGAGGGATTTAGATTCGCCGGGGAGGGTGGGGGGAGACGGGGAGAGGAAAGATCCGTGCATAGTTTCCTAGAAGGAAACTACGCACGGTAACATAAGGTACCTAAAAATGAGGGGGGGGGGTCGGGTTAGGGGCTGGACGGTGAGTTAGGTGCAGATCTATCCCACATTTCTTAAATCTGTATCCAGTCCTTAGAGTTAAGGGCCCTGATCCCCAATATTCCTAAACATTCGCAGGTTGCGTCTTGGTGTTTTTTTGCGATTGGCGCATGCAGAAGCCAGATGTTATGGCACAAAAACCCATTACACACGGAGGGGCAGATCCAGAACTACGCATTTCCGCGAATTTACGTGTGGCGGAGACGTAAATTTGCAGATTTGTACGCACTGCGCATGCGCACCACAGAAAATACGCACATTCACATAGCGTATTTTCAAACGTATGGGTAATTCACGTATTGCAAACGTAAATACTTACGTGTGGGCGTGCCAAATTTACGTTAGTGACCAATACGTGACCAATTCCGTGAAGTAGGCGGGGGGTGGTATTTAAAGTGTACAGTATGGGCGTGCTAAGCTGCGTACGTTCGCGTAGTCTGTACGTCCGTTAGCGGACGTATGCTGTTACGTTAGGAAAAGTTAAGGTAGGGTTTGGGTAGCATAATTTGTGAAAATACGCCGTGCAAGGGGTGTGCCGTGGGGAGTGTAGCGACCCTATGTGTACGAAAATACGCACCACTAAAATACGTACGCACACACGTAGTTCTGGATCTACTAGTTCATCTATGCACCTAGTAACATCCATAAGAAAGTAGTCTGGTAAGAAGGGAGTTAAGAAAAGTGGGTGGGGGGAGGAATTTAAATAGGGCAGAATGGACGGGGTTAGGCAACTCAGTTCTTACTTTCGCAAACCTCTCACAAAGATATGCTCGGAGAGTTAAGGTAGCAATATGGTGGCGGATGTCTGCAATGATCCGTAAGAACGAGGGGATGGTCATGGGAGTGCACTTTCCACTTAGGCGCTTAGTTTTGCAAATCCGCACGTACTTATTTCCTTCTTAAGTGTGAATCAGGCCAAGGGGGAGTAAGTGTGGAAAGGTTTTTTTGGGGATCTTCTTGTTTCTTTAAATTTTTAGGCCTTTTGTGATGTATCTCACTTTGTCTCCAGGCATTGAGAGTTATCGGATACAGAAGCGGGAGTCTCCTGAGTCCACGTACCTGACTCAGGCGCAGGAACTGCTGTCTACGACGTGGGAGAATGTCAATTCGAAAGTCCAGGAACTGACGGCGAAGGCCAGGAACAAAAACCTGGAGGAGAAAGTAAAGTAAGTGTTGAAACAAAAAAAAATACACTAAAAATAAAATTAATAAAGATTTGTATATAGATAATGCGGGTCCATATTTATTTTTTTGGCCACTTTTCGAAGGTATTTAATTCAGACTTAGGGTTGTGTGGCGATTCACTATTAGTCCTTCACTGACCTTGCAACCAGAGTATCAACTGCAGTGGCAGCGAAGTTCTGGATGTGCCCAGTTTATTGTATGTCCCAATGTACTGCCCCAAACCTTTTTATGCCCCAGTATAGTGACAAAAAAAAAGTCTTGCACCAAATAATATTATTACTAACACTTATTTATATAGCGCCACAAATTTTCCACAGTGCTCTACAGAGAACATTAGACATTCACATCAGTCCCTGCCGCTATTGGAGCTACATGCTAAAGATCCTAAAACATATACACTGACTAGTGTTAATTTTATTTAGTAAGCAGCCAATTAACCTACCAGTATGTTTTTTGGAGCATGGGAGGAATCCCAAACAGACACAGATAAGACCTAGGGCCAGGTTTACTAAACTCAATTTAGTATAACACACCGGAGATTGAAAATCCTCGGGGGAACTTGCCCCTTGGTAAATCCGGTGATTTTTATAAAAAAAAATGCCGGCAAACTCCGGCAATGTTCTGCGATTTTTAGGGCCGATTAATTTCACACCTTAATAAATCTGCCCCTAGTCCAGGATCAAACTCATGACTTCGGTGCTGTGAGCCACTAGATAACCCCATCAACGGTTACCAAAAATTACAAGGTATAAGAATCTAAGCACTAAAGTATGTAAGGTACTAAGATAATAGATAATATTAGTGATAGTATAAGATAATATTAGAGATGACACTACAGGAACTTGGCCTGTTTCCCCAAAAAGATGTATCTAACTGATAATACAGCCATTATGAAAGCTACATCTGCCTGTTATTAACCACAAAAGATACCAAAAACACAACTAGGAATCAAGCGCTTGAAATATATAAATGTTATGTAAAGAGTAAGAAGCTTACTTTGCTGAAACCTCACACATATGATGGAACAAATACCAAGGTGGGCTGGCTTTCATTCAAGGAAGAAGAACATTTCATGCAAGAATTTTGGGGTCAATATTAAAGAAAAGAAAATAATAGGTTGCAATGGGATTTCTGCATGGTAGTAAGGGGCAGGGGCGGAACTATCATTGGTGCTACAGGTACACCGGCACCAAGGTTTATGCTGATACAAGGGCCCACAGCCGTCATCACCGCACCGCCGAAGCTCCCCAACGAATTACCTGGGATATCATCAGGGCCAAAGCATTTCTTACACCTGGGCCCACAACTTGCTAGTTCTGCCTCTGGTAAGGGGTCAGGTGCTTGGTTCTTTGTTGGTGTTGAGTTGTTCGTCCATTGGGTGAAGCTGGGGGTGGAGCCAGAGGGGGAAGGGGTCTATATAAATCTTATAATATATCTTTGTAAATCCAATTTCCATATCTGCTTCCACCTTGTAACTGGGAAATTGTAGTGATGATTTTGTCTGGTTGCAAGTGTTTATCATTGCAGTGGAGTAATAGGTTACTGGGAAAGTATGGTGGTCAGCAACCACTGGTAGGAAATTGGTAGTTTGTAGGAATTGGGATTGAGATACCCCTCATTCGACTGTTTCTAGTTACTGTAATTGAGTCAAAAATAGTTGGACCCTACAGCACCAGAATTATTGGGCTACATGCTAAAGTTGGTCACACACTAGAGCTATTATTGCCCTCCAGCAGGAGGTGGTTGATAAATGGAATGTTTTTCCTTGCACCAATCACTACTCATGCTGGGACTGATAATCCACGCAAAAGAGGGAGTGGTTGCCAAGGTTGGCAAGAGTCTTGCTGCTGATTGGCTGCACAGGCTTTCTGTCAATCTATGCAGAGACTCCTGCAGTTAGCTAATTGGCTGTCTGTCTGAGAAACTCCGGCACCCCATCTGTCTGACTCCATAAGCATATCAGTAATAATTAAGTAAAGCACTGTACCTCTTGTAGAATACAGATCTTTCATTACTTTATTACTGCTGTACTTGTCGATAGTTATGGAATCAGACAGATGGATGAAATCCGTCCGGGAGGTGTAGGTACAGGGTTCGATAATTGGTAATAGTACCCACACACTACACAAAATCGTCCCCCCAGGCCAATAATCAGTCAGGAATTCTGAAAGATCGAATTATCGGACACTAGCATTTTTGGGATTATTATCTGTGGTCTCAGAAATCCATCAGCACCACACAGTACAGCGATTATTGGTCCAATCTACCAATAATTGGATAATCGGTTAATAAAAGCTCTAGCGTGTTGCCCGCTTAAGGGTTTATGGGAGTTGTTTTAGTTCTGGATGTAGCTGTGACCTTTTTTAGCATGGTCAACCTGGGGCCAGATTTACTAAACTGTGGGAAAGGAAAAGTGGAGATGTTGCCCATAGCAACCAATCAGATTCTAGCTGACATTTTGTAGTATGTAATAGGAAAGTGAGAGTTAAATCTGATTGGTTGCTATGGACAACATCTCCACTTTTCTTTTCCCACATCTTAGTAAATATGGCCCCTGGTGTTGTGAATCTACATTTCAAAGCATCATGGGATGTAAAGTTCCACAATACCAGGAGAGACAGAGGTTGCCTATGAATCACGGTGTGGTATTATGTAGAGTGGATATTTTCAACCCATAAAGTAGGTTCACCAAGTATTTGTATGTAGAGATAAATACAACATAATGTGATGTTTTGTTTGCAGGGAGTATTACGACACAGTGTCAGGTGGTGTGAAGACCTACACCCACATTCTGTATGACCAAGCCTACCACTGGTGGTACAACAACTAAGATGGCTCAGAGTTATGGTTCCAGATGGAAAATGCATTCAATGACCACATTCATTCTTTAACTGTCATAGGACTCTTACTCCCTTGAACTGAACCTTCCATCCTAATCCCAGGAGATCTTCACCTCTTGACTACTATGTCTATTCCACCAACAACTTTTTGTGTGCCATAGCCAACAGTCAGAGAGGGTTATGCCAATCTTCAGTGGAAAGAATGCACTTGCTAACTATCGATTACTTTTTGACCATGTGCATCATTTCTTCAAATACAACTACCGGTGTGATCATGAAACAATAAAGATATTTTTTTGCAAAGAAAGTGATCATATTCTTGTTATTGATGTTGAAATACAGATTTAATAACAGTCCACAAACAACATTATACTTTAGATTTATAAGACTGGAAAGTATGAGACAACCATGAGGGCTAGAATTACTAAACTAAGTAAAAGGAAAAGTGGAGATATTGGGGCAGATCCTGAACTATGCATTTCCGCGAATTTACGTGTGGCGGACACGTAAATTCGCAGATTTGTACGCACTGCGCATGCGCCCCGCAAAAAATACGCACATTCACGTAGCGTATTTTCAAACGTATGGAGAATTCACGTATTGCTAACGTAAATACTTACGTGTGGGCGTGCCAAATTTACGTTAGTGACCAATACGTGCGTTTTACGTGAAGTAGGCGGGGGGTGGTATTTAAAGTGTACAGTATGGGCGTGCTAAGCTGCGTACGTTCGCGTAGTCTGTACGCCCGTTAGCGGACGTATTCTGTTACGTTAGGAAAAGTTAAGGTAGGGTTTGGGTAGCGTAATTAGAGAAAATACGTCCGTGCAAGGGGTGTGCCGTGGGGAGTGTATTGACCTTACGTGTACGAAAATACGCACCGCTAAAATACGTACGCACACACGTAGTTCAGGATCTACCCCATTGCCCATAGCAACCAATCAGATTCTAGCTGACATTCTCTAGTATGTAATAGGAAAGTGAGAGCTAGGATCTGATTGGTTGCTATGTAAATCTAGCCCTGAAACAATAATGTGATACAGGTAGAAGGGGTGAGTTGACTAAGAACCTATGTACACTTAGACAGCAGTATTGTATACTAACCTACTCATATACAACATATTTAGGCATGTAGCTGAATTGCACTTAGCTGCTGTGCACACTAAGGTCTGTATTCAGAGTACCAGACGTATAACATATACGTCTGGTGTTTAGCGATTTTTACTACTGCGCATGCGTAGTAATTTTTTTGCGTAATCTACGTATCTTTTTCTTATGTTGATTGCGTAAATGCAGACCACATTTACACATTCTAGAAATGCATCTTTTGCTCAGATAAGGATCGGGCCCGGAATCAGCATTGATTGCACCCATTTCCATTGACCATGAGAGCACTATGAAATGCCTTAACTTTGAGGTTCCTTTCCATTTCTTTTTTTAGCTACCTTTTAGGGCCCGATTCAATTAAACGCAAAGGTCGCGTTATTTTGGTTGCGAAGATAAGGGCATACATTTTTACTGAGAATTTTAATAAGTATCTCACAGAGGTGCGCATTACATTCCGAATATTTTGGTTACTGTTTTTAAGCGCATTTACCTAATGCGGCCTTCGCGTTTAATTGAATCGGGCCCATGGGTCCGTGGCTCAGAGTGATATATTAGAATACCCTCCTATAAAACCCATGTGTAAGTATTAAGTCTGTATAAGGCCTTCTGAGCATAGCGGCAGTGGGGAAGTGATATCCAGACTTTATCCAGACTTCCTTGCCGACTCCCCTTGCTCACAAGGAATTCCAGCAGCAGAACCCATTCTATAGACTTCTATGCCATCCTCATGTATATTGGTATCAGCTTGGAAGGCAGACTACAGTGGAGGGCGCTTAGCACATCGGCCACGATCCAGAACTACGGCCGCTGCCGTCTGGCCATATGTGTAAGATCGGCAGTTTTGCAGATCTGCACATGTGCTGGGCAGATGCTGCCCGGTGGACTACAGTGGAGGGCGCTTAGCACATCGGCCACGATCCAGAACTACGGCCGCTGCCGTCTGGCCATATGTGTAAGATCGGCAGTTTTGCAGGGCGCTTAGCACATCGGGCAGATGCTGCCCGGTGTAGTTAGGGAAACCCGTTCCTCAGGATCAGGCATCCCTAACTGTTGCGTGGCTCAAGTCTATCCTCACCATTAGAGGCTCTAGCGAAGAATACGATCCTGCTAGACTCCGCACCCTGTTCGGCTTCATCCGCCTTCTCCAGACGACCACCCTGGTCCTCCATCCCAGGTATTTCCGGTGGGGTCATAACAGCCGGCCACAGGGGGAGTGTCGGGGGGAATGCATGCCGATCCGTTAGTGTGCACAGCGCATCGGCGGAAGTCTGGATCAGGCCCATCCTCACTATACAACTTTCCTCCTCCAACATTGTGTTATCGATCTCTGAATCCCACGTCATCCAATCCCACCGCCAGAAATGTTCCTACTACGGAATTCTGGATCTAGATGATCAAGATCCTGGAATTGTGGCACAAGTGCATGCATAGTCTCAAAATGAGGGTGTTTTCCAATCCTAGCGTATGAAAAAAACCTGTTTGTCGAGGTCTCGATCCAATCCATTATCCCTTTTTGAACATGCCATTTGATGTTCTCTTTGCACCTCAGTTTTATAGAGTGAATTGTAGACACATTTACAGTTGGGCTGATAGCAAAAGCATATGGGACAAGGCTTTTTAGCATTGGCATAGATGTGGTGTTTGTTGATAGCATGGGAACATACAGGTGTCTGGAGATGAGCCATGTAATGCCATGGGAAGCCACAATCTGCTGAAGCTGTGATGATAAGGACCCTGTATAAATGAATCACACAACTGCTTATTAAGCCTTCAAGACTTTAAAAAGATCAAGGCGGAGGTAACATCAACTCAACATGCTTCGTCTCTGGGTGTGGATGTTCCTGGGGGTGGCAGGTAAAATATGACACAATATCCATCTTACTACTTTATTTTCCATGGTTATAAAGTCTAAATTAAATAGTACCATTAAATAGAAAATATAAGCATAGATTGACAATATCTTTAGTCATCCTGAGGAACTGGTCTGGTCAAACCATGGCTCTCCAGGTAAGTGGTTAAAGTAGACATATGTGATCTCTGGCAGAGCTTGCAACACCTGGAGAGCAAAAGCTTGGAAATGTTTGCTGTAGACATTCAGTTCCTCCAGGAGTGGAACCTCCAACATGACCCATTCCAGGTATAAAATACTCCTTCAGCTTCCAACAATTAGTTACTATGGTAACCACCAGTTTTGAAGAGATGTTTTTCAAATATAAATTCATTCATTAATCTAAGCTTGTGACAGTTTAAAATTTAGGAGCAGAGTATTGTTCACCTGGTGGAATGGGTCATGTTGGAGGATCTGCAGGTGTTAAGTTCCAGCATGCTCCAACAACATAGGCATAGCTCATACCTAGCAAAGCATGGTGGGACTTTCCCTAAGCCTGAAGTTCCATATATGGTAGGTGCCTGTGATCCTCTATCAGACAAATTTTTCAGATTTGGTTTCAACATCCTGTAGGTCATGTAGACATCAGGACTCACCAACTTCCCTCAGGCCCGGCGACAGGGCGGGACAAGCGGGTCAGTTGTGATGGGCCCTGAAGTTCAGAGGGACCCCTGCAATACACTATTGAGGAGGAATGGGGGACCCCCAAAAACATGAGTGTACCGGGTCCCAAGATTTCTGTTGCTAGGCCTGACTTCCTTCACCTGACCTGGGATCTTGTTAATGTATTTCCTGATGGCCACTCACTAAATGGGACAATTGTTTTAATTGTAGCTGCTGCTCCACTAAATGACGATGATGACAAGATTATCGGGGGCTATGAGTGTCCCCACAACTCTCAGCCCTGGCAGGTTTATTTCACCTACAATGGTCAACGCTGGTGCGGTGGGTCCCTAATTACCGACAGGTGGATCATCTCAGCAGCCCATTGTTACAAGCAGTAAGTATTGCAGATGCTGCTTCAGTAGCGCATTCTAATATGTATAATACACTTCATTGTAAGACAGGGAAGGGCATTTGCTTTAGACATTATGGGTCTGATCCAGGTTCAAACATACACCTGATAGTGTGACATAGCCCTGCGTTCCTTGACAATTCTCATGCCCAGAACACATGTGCAAGCAATCAAGGGCAGATTGGCCATAGGACTCACAGAGAATTTAAGAAGGGACAAGCTACACATGCGTAGTAACTTAATGTATGCAATGTTCATTAGATTTAACAATGGGTCGGCTCTGAATAATCATTTTGAACCTAGTTCATCTAGGTTCGTAGTGACTTAAGAATGAAGGGGAGTACCGGGACAAATTAAGAACAAAGATAAGAAAAGTGGGTGGAGGGAGCGGTTACGCATTCCTAATTAGCGGACATATGCACTCAACTACTAACCTAAAGATAAGGTAGCCCTATGGCACTTGTAAGTTGGATAAGAAGCTGAAAACCGAGGTTGTGTCAGGGGAGTCGGCATGCTACTTGGGTGCGTTAAATTAAGAACCTAAAGCATTCTTAAGTGTGAATACGGTCCTAAGTTCCGTACGCCTGTAGATCCATTGCAGAACATCTTTCAGGCATATTCGCAGTGTTGATCATCAAAGTTTAACTTTTTACTCAACCGAATTTTACCCTTTAACATGTTTTCCACATCTGTTATGGTGATTAAGCATGGTGGGTCTAATTCAGACTGAAGAAGGAGCTTGAAATTAAGGGCCTAAGAGTGAGTTAGGTGCGGACAGATCCTCTCCTAACTCACCCAGCCTGCCCTAACCCGCCCCCCATTTTTAGGTACTTTATGGCACTTTCAAGTACCACAGGGCTACCTTATTTAACCGAGCGGAGTTTCCTTCTTAGGAAGGAAACTCTGCATGGACATTGCCTCTCCCTGCCACC
>WWET01000766.1:530568-545889 GCA_011038615.1 Limnodynastes dumerilii | reverse complement strand
AGGGTAGCCTTCAGCCGGCATAAGGAAGGGGCCATACGCCCGCACAGGGGGAGTGTCGGGGTAAGTGAACGCCGATACGCTGTGCTTTAGTAAGCACAGTGCATCGACGTAGGTCTGGATCAGGCCCATTGTCAGAGAGAACTCTGGTCGGGCGCTACTGGTCTGCCTGCATGACTGCAAGCAGACATTTTTTACTTGGATGCACACGAGTATTAACGGCTCATATGGGCTACCCGGTGGACTTGCTAGATACCTCCAGGTGCCTGGTTCTCCAATGCACTGACCTGCTGATGCAGTGATTATTCCAATGATGTGTATGTGCTGGCCAGCTGAAGTCATTCTGATTGCTGCAAGGTAGGACTAAACTTGTAGTTGTGTGTAGTGCTCCTCAATTCACCCGGCAGCTAAAAGACCCTGGGGAGAACACTGCTTGTACCATCCAGTCGCAATGTTAATGAATAGGAATGTTGCTTGGTTATTGGGTGGTTTGTGTGATCCAGGTGCAAATACAGTTGCAGCTCTGGATCCTTATGCAACCTAGAAAGCCGTTTTTACACTAGGATAAATATCCCAGTGCAAAATAGATTTCTCAATGAGACACACCTTCAGTAAGTTATCTAGCTAATAATTGGGCTTATTCACATTGTTTTTAATGCATTTTTTTCAGTGTCATACACTGGGATTTGTGTATATTTTATTAATATTTTGCAAGAAGGTGGTTAACTATTCGTTATTTTAATGCATACTGATAAAGATTGGTTGTTTTTAGTTTTTTTTTTTTCATTAAAAGAGACCGAGAGTGTTCATTGAGAAGTTTATTTTGCACTGGGATATTTATCCTAAATGTAAAAACTGCTTTCTGTGTACTGATTATTATTCTCGGTGCACCATCTAAATATATGGATAGTGGTCCTCACTGATAATCCGTGGCTGCAGTTGCATTTGTGTAGATCTCATTATTTGTGTCAGGTTTTATGGAATGCAGTATACGTTTAGGTTTTTCTGGATAAGGCCCGGTGTGGTGGTATAGCCCCCTGCATTACTTTTGCACTTAACACCTCATTTAAAGTATTGCATTATAGCTGCATCCAAAAAGGAATGCATTTCGATTGCTTTAAAGTATCTCCACATGGTTAATGTTCTTTCTCTTTAATGTTGCAGGAACTGCCAGATCATAAACATGATGCTGCGGGAGTACAGTTTCCCTTCTGTAGCTCTGCACTCCATGATGAAGCAGGTACGTTTAATGTTAGAGGATTTGATTGCACATATGCTTTTTCACTGTTCATTGATGGCTTAACTTAGAAATTCTCCAGGCTGCCAAGGGAAGCCATGAATTCATATTTTGTGTCTGATTCAACCTAACAACCATTGTAAAGTCATAATTTTGCTGTTGGTCCTGTCTTTGTAATATGTTCCCTTTCCAACATCTTAAACATTGTCACTGAAAATAACAGTGTATACCTTTGCTTTATCTTGCCTCAGAAACAAAGATTTGCTGCGCTTTCAAAATTCAAATCCAGTGTTTTCAAGATACTTATTGCGACAGATGTGGCAGCCAGGTGAGTTGTCAGCTGGAATGCTCTGCATAATCATTACATTTTATTAACTTCCACAAAGGATTCATAATATGGGTTTATCGTACATCAATTTTGTTTCTGATACATTGATCTTTTCATCGTATTGCTTCACACAGTTTTCTCATTCATATACACTTCCTGTGGAATAAATGAACACATTCATGTAGTACCAGGGATTTTTAATCCTATTATTAGTTTCTATGATCTCGCACAGGTTGGAAAAAAAAGAAAAAAAAAAAATGTTTACAATTTTTGCTTAAAGTTTAAGTAGTTTAAGTAATGTTTACTTTTTTCCAGGGGATTGGATATTCCAACAGTCCAAGTCGTGATTAACCACAACACTCCTGGCCTCCCTAAGATCTACATTCACCGTGTAGGGCGTACAGCAAGGGCAGGTAGGTTCTGTGTTGCTTACAATGAATAAAGTTTTTTGAATTTTTGTACATTAATAAGCATATAGATTTGAAACACTCTGAATTAATGGTGTGGGATCCTTTTATGTAAGATGACTGGGACATCAGATAAGAGATTACAGAGCTGTTTCTACTTCATTTCTTTTCTGTTTTAGGGCGTGCTGGCATGGCAGTTACACTGGTTACTCAGTATGACATTCATCTGGTACATGCAATAGAACAACAGATCAGTGAGTATAAACTCTTAGTCAATGAGATTGTTGGATTTGCAATGGCTAAACGCTATAACAAGGAAAAAGGCGGCGCTAACCAGGTCCAGTGATCTAAACAAATGTATTAAATGATCAAAAATATGTTAAGACATTTTATTAGACCATATATGATAAATATAATGACCTAATTGTGCACATTTTACCCTTCTACAGTCCTAAAATAAATCAACCAAGCAATTCAAAATAGAAATGATGATAATATAAATAGTAGTAGTTTGCCATGGCCTTATCTTTCACTATGCTAGTACTAGAATTACATAGAAACATAGAAAGTGACGGCAGATAAGAGCCACATGGCCCATCTAGTCTGCCCATTTGTTTATTCAAAACTATACTGACCCTAGACCCCAGAATGAATGCACCATCATATAAAGCTTCTATAACAATGCACTGCCATCCAATGCAGAAAGCTGTGACATCTGTCATACACATTACAAGGTCACTGGTCAATATTCTATAATTGAAATGGTCGAAAGAGTCCAATAGGTTTGACCTTCATCCCTTGATCCTCTAAGATTTTCTTGCCAGGATGTTTGTGTGTCTAAACAACACCAGTGCATATCTTTGTAACCACAGTTAGGATGCAATTGCATCACAGACATTACAGTATGCAACTTAACTTCATATAGTTTGAATTTAACAACCATGTTTTTGGTATGGTCTATACTGTTGCTGTTTGAGCTCAGTGTTCACCGGAGCAATCTACATTTGATGATTTGCAGTGCCGTCCCCTAGAAGGTGTGTGTGTGTGTGTGTGTGTGTGTGTGTGTGTGTGTGTATACTCCAGCACTCTTACAATTAACCAGCAACAAATAAGTCAGAGAATTCATTACATACATCTGCAGATATTAGCCACCAACCAGTTACAAGGCTTCTCTGTTTTGGTGATCCTAACTCTAAAACAGTCAGATTCTTAACTTTGGGTCATATATCATGTATTTTTAAATGGAGAGCTCACCCCTGGCAGACATCCCCAAGTCTGAGACAGCACCCCCTGTCAGCTGCTACCAGACACGCTTTCAAACACACATCCAAAATGGAGGTTGCTCAAATCAATATATAAGTTAATATAGAGCAGGTGCTGCAAGGTATGAGGAATTCACACAAATACAGAAAAGGTCCCAGTTTTCTTGCAATTAACCAGTAACAAACCATAACATTCAATCTTTAAAATAAGTCAGAGAGAGAATTCATTGCATACATTTGCAAACATATGATACCTTGCAGCACCTGCATTATATTAACTTATAAATTGATTTGAGCAACCTCCGTTTTATTTGTGTGTCTGTATAAAGTTTGTTTTTTTTTGTTTTGTTTTTTGTTTGCATTGAAGTTCAATAGAAATAACAAAAATGTGTAGTAGTAATAATAAAAAAAAAAAAAGTTTGGTAAGCATCATATATAGAGACATAAATGCAATTGAAATAGAATATTCTTGTTCTGTATACAAGTCTAAAGCGAATTAGCAATCCCCCTGAGTAACGGGTCATTTCTGTTTAAAACTACACATTCATATTATCAAAGTTCTAATAAATTGATGAGTTTCAATCAGTAGACAGGGTGGGGCTGTTATTTGCAGATGGTGGAATTGTAGTTTGCCCCCCTGTTTTTCTGCTGCTCTATTTTTGGAGAATACATGTAGTTACTGCCCTGACACTGTAAAGTCTGAACTTTAGGGAGCGAATGCTATAGACTGCAAGACATGGTAAATGCTTGGAAACCTTTCACACGCATGCACAGCACGTGATGTCTTGTGTTTGCAGTGTAGATATTTAAAGTCATGTGGGGAATTTAGAGCCTTGTATAAGGAATATGGAGCTATTGCTCAAGATATTGGATGGCCCTAACCAACAGCATTACACTGCTCAAACAACATGGAATTGCATTTGCCACAGGTAAGTAGGTCACACAGAAAAAATGATCTTTGTAAAGTTAAATCCAAAAAGTAAGCCTGGTAGGATTAATGGATAAAGTCGATGATGTAGCTGTGATACTGCTACAGTGCACGGTCCAGGCAATCCTTTAGGCGGAAGTATTGTTTGGATGACTGGTCTGCAGTCAGTCGTCCACTTCAAATATTAGATTTAACTGTAAAAATGATCTGAAGCTGTCTTCTCACCGGGATTACTGTGGCCTAAATCAATCAGACGTCAACTAAATTTAACTGGGTCAGGAAAGAAAGGAAGACCGTTTCTGGGTCACACCCTTAATACTACTTATATCTATGCATTCTATGGCCTATTTGCCTCGGTTTCTGCAGACACTTGCTGTTTAATTCCTTACTGTGCCAGTTCTCATATTGGTATTCATTGTGTCCCTTAAATACTTTGAATGCCAGTCAGGGGTCGCACTTCAGGTCTACATTTTTTTTTTTTTTATAGGTTTTGCTTCTTGTTTTACTTGTTGTTTCCAACAAGAAAATAGTTTGTGTTTTTCCTGTCTCTATACAAGAATAGGGAACCATTTTGTTCACTACAGCAGCAAGGTAGGCAAGGTTAAATATACACAAAAAAACAGAATCCCAAAGGACAAGATTCCCAATGCTGCTTATGAAGTGCACCAAATAAGCAGCACTTGGAATCTTGGCCCGGATTCACGCTACCGGATGTATAGCACATACATCCATGGTTTACAGTGTTTTGCTTTTTTCGCATGCGTAGTAAATTTTGTATGTGATCTACGTAACTTTTCGTTACATAGATTGCGTATATGCGATCTACATACCAAAAAAAAGATACATAGATTATGTAAAAAATGTACTACGCCTGCGAAGTAGCAAAAAACGGTAAACTATGGACGTATATGCTATAGCTATACGTCCGGTAGCGTGAATCCGGGACCTTGTCTTTTGGGTTTTTTTTTGTTTTTTTCAAGTGGCTTAGCATTAATTGACTGCAGCACTTCTTACCCAAGGTTAAATATATCACTGTTATGTCAGTAGTAGGGCATAAGTATAACTATTTTTAAAAAGGTGTCCCAAACATCCATTAGCAGGTAAAATGTTCTTGTGGTTGCTGCCCACTATAGGGCCCAGATTTCACACAAGGTGTGGTCTTTGAATGAAATTTGAGCATCATTTAACCACCGCATTTATTTCCAAATATTGATCTAGACTGCATACATGCTGTTTGTTTCCTTTAAGTTACCTGCTAATTAGTTTATGGTGGGAGTTCTTTTTATTAAAGTTTTCAATGATTATTAAGTGTTTAAATTTTTTTATTCTTTAGAACTGCTATTCCTATGCTAGCAAAAGTAGAATAATCAGTTAAATGAAATGCTGTCATAACATTTCTTAATTATGGAGCTTTACTGCACTTCAATCTCACTATTTAGACCAATGAAATAGCTGATAAATCCTTTCATCATTACTTGTATCTCAAACTAAGCTAAAATGTTGCAACATTTTATTACCAATTTTCTGTCTACAGATAAGAAATTAATAGAGTTTGCTGTCAAGGAAAGCGAAGTGTTGCAAATCCTCACTCAGGTTAATGTGACCCGACGGGAATGTGAAATTGTGAGTATTTAACAGGTTGTTATATAGCGCCATCATATTAAGTAGCTCTTTACAATTCAAAAAAATCATTAACATCAGTACCTACCCCTATAGAGCTTAAATTCTACCTTAAGACAGACTAGGGTCATTTTTTAGTTGGCAGACAATTGACTTTCTAACATGTTTTTGGACTGTGAAAGGAAACTGGAGCAGAAGTGATAGCCATTTGAGTTCCTTGCAGATATTACAGATTTTTGTAGTTGATTGAGAGCTCTGTGTTTTTCTGGCTGCTGTTATGCTGGTATATAGTGAAATAAATTGTCTCTGAACCATAGAAACTGGAATGTACAGACTTTGATGAGAAAAAAGAGATCTACAAGAGGAAACAGCTCATTCTGGAAGGAAAGGTAATACACAAAAACAAATATGTTTAAGTCTGAGATGTATTAATCGTTTATCTTCAGGCTATTCACGTCTTGCAGTGTGTAAAGTTTAAGGTTTTCCAGCCTGACACCTTACAATATATCTTTAAGTAATCTTGTTAACACCTATATTTATGATGTTTCTCCAATTTAAGGATCCTGATCTAGAGGCAAAAAGAAAGGCAGAACTTGAGAAAATAAAAAAGCAGAAAAAGAAGTTCAAGGAGCACATTCAGGAGTCTATTCAGAAAGAAAAAGATGTTCAGTTGCGCAGGAAGATTTCAAAGAAGAAAAGGAAGAAGGCAGCTGACCTACAACAGTGACACTATGCAGTGTAGCGAACTGTGCTGGATATTTGATGGCGTCAAAAGATAACCTACTAATTAAAGGGTGGGAGTTGGAGCAACATACACAAACCTTTCCAAATGTCCATTTTAATACCTCATTGAAAACATCTTGGTGACTGCCTTATTCAACCAATTTTTGACACCCATATTCCTATATTGGATCCTTTCTGTTGGATATATTTTTTGGTGACCGCAAAGACGATTAAACGCCTATACACAGATGCTCTTCTATACTAATATAATGCTATACTAATCCCACAGTTCCCAAGCTCCTTTGCTGAGCTGCTATCTGTGGAAAAGACTGGAGCTCTCTATATTCATGTAAAAAAAATCTTGTGTTGGGAACATCAAGGAACTAAAGTGCTTCTATTACACAAAAAATATTATAATTTTGTACAGCAAATGTATAATAATCTAACAAACTTGTACTATAATAAACTATAGTATAGTAGTAATTATGGACTGGATCATGATTCACTGCATTTTCAGATAGCTAGGATTGGAAAGTGCGGTCTGAATCTGGTACTGTGTAGGTAACATTTCAGGGCTTGGAGCCTCTATGTTAAAATGTAAGTAAAGAAAAATTTCTGGACTGTTGGAGCTCTTGTATAACACAAGTTTATTGTATTAAAAAGAATAAATAATAATTTAACAACAAAACCTCAAAAAATTCCAACTCAAGTGCCACAGCAGTTTGTTGGAGGAATGCTAATAAGTAGAAACCTTAAGCTTCAAGGCAGCGTCCCCATTAAAAATAAATCAACATTTCAGTATCCTTAGAATTCTTGAGGAAAAACCATGTGTTTAGGAGGGCGTGGCCTGGATTCAAACCTGAGAGGACGTGTGCCAATGAGCTCTAATTCCCCTGAAGTACACCATATTATCCCTTGAGTTACGAGTCTGTCTCCTCCTTCCCCTACTACCCTGTGTCTGTGTTTCTCAGAGGTTGAGGCCTAGCCACGAAGCTGACCTCTTGGTGTGCTACACTATCCCCCCTACTCACCCCAGTGGGGACCCCCACGTTCGGACTGAGCACCTTGTGGCTTACTTGGCTGTGTCGCTTTGCTGCCCCATGTCATTGGTCCGGTCTGAATGGGATTTCTTCCCTCCTGTGGCATGGTGATTGGTGCAAAGTGTGCAGCAATATAAATGCTGCTGAGCCCATGTGCAAACTGCTATCTTGGAATTCTAGCTCCTGTTATCAAGTCATTCTATGACCTGCTCTTACTACAAGGCTCATTAGTGTACCTTACCAATCTCCCATATCTTCAACCCTCCCTTGCCACATCTACCATTTTCTAATGTTGTCCTTACATTTTTCTATTGGATTTATTGTTCTAAATGTTTGTCTGTCTTTGCCAAATTGCTAGCTAACAGGATTGCTCCGTTACTACATGGCTTAATCCATCCTGAACAGGTGGCATTTATCAAAGATAGACTGGTGTCTAACACTACTTGTAGAGTGCTAGACATTATCGATTTGATGAACACTAAGCTGCGAGTTTGGAAAAGTGGAGAGGTTGCCCATAGCAGTAGATTTTAGCTGAAATTCTCTAAGTAAAAACAAAGTGAGAGCTGGAATCTGATTGGTTGCTATAGGCAACATCTCCAATTTTTCAAACCTGCTGCTTAGTAAATCTGGCCCTAAGGGTGGACAGTGGATCCTCCTGTCATTTGATGCAGTGAAGGCCTTTGACTATCTTCTTTGGCACTATATACGGGTGGTCCTCCTCAGGATTGGGTTCCAAGGGTTCATCATACGTTTTGTTTTATCATTATATATAGCTCCAACTGCCAGGGTTTTCTGCAATGGGCTTTTCTTTGAATCTTTATATCTGATGGGACACGCCAGGGGTGCCCTATTTCCCCACTAATTTTTGCCTTGGCAATGGAACCCTTGGCTGTAAAAATTTGTAATTCCCCCTCCTTTCCATGTTTTCAGTTTGGCCCCTTATATCATAAAATCTGAATATTTGTGGATGATGATTTATTATTTGTCTGACTCCTTATTTACATTGTCTGGTCTCATCTATTTCAAGTACCTTTGCACTGTATCCAGATTGACTTAGAAATTCCCATTGTAGCCTCTGCAACAGAAGCTAACTTTCGGAGTTTGTGATTCCCAATACCACACAGAACAGGGCACTCCCCCTGCTCTTCTACGTGCGGATAGTGAATCTGTGTGCTGGAGCAGCCTTAACTATTCCGCATCTCCATGTGTGCAGAATAGAGGATCGTACGGATGGGCTAAACCCAGCCCTTATTGTACGATTTAAATGCCTAATGCCACCCACCATGCCTAGCTCATACACATGGTAGCCCTACCCTCCTTGCATAAGCTTATTTCTGCTCAAATCACTGCATTCTGATGTGGTAATATTGGTACTGTGCATGCAGAGTAACAACATTTAGCTGATTTCTGTATCTAGCGTAGGGAAATGATCTGGATTTCCTCCTCCCTGGCAGCACTAACGATGGGTAAATTCCATCTGCTGTGTAGTGCCAGGACAGAAAATAAGAGGACACCGGGATAGTACATAAGGACAGCCGCCTCCTCCTTCTGGTGACTTTATTTTGTGTTCCTGTGTGCCAGGGAGGACTAGTACTAGGTGTAGGGCTTACCTTACTGTTGTCTCCAGTCCATCCTTTCGGGGATGGCGGGAGCAGGAGGTGCGTGCCGGCCTCCTTTCCTTCTCCAGCAGGCTCCGTTCACTGCAGTTCTTCAGTGAGCGGCTGGAAGCCTGTGACCCGCGTGGCAGCTTTGTGATATGTCCCTTCCGGCGGAAGTGACGAGCGTCAGGGGGATGACGGGGACAGAAAGTCCATGGGCGCCGCCGTCTTTCAGGAGCCCGACGCTAGCGGCGTGCTGGACGCTGTATTTCAGCCTCAGTCTACTTAAGGCTGTATCCCCTCGTATCTGTTGTTGGAAGCCTTCAGAAGTGGACACCATGTCTGAAGACGAACGACAACCGACCAGGAGGTCAGGGTGAGTGCTGGAAAATGTACTTTTATTAGATGTTAGTTAGATTTATGTTATTAGTTAGCAAGTGATTTGTTAGGTAGTTAGTATAGCTAGGTAGTTAGGGTCATTGCCTGTCATTTTGGTAGCTATAGTTTTAGTTTTGTGTATTTTAAGTCTGAGGCCAGTAAAGGCAAAAGAGATTCTGATTCTTCTAAGAAATCAAAAGCAAAAACTTCTAAGACTGTGAAATGCCTTACATGTGGGTATATCTGCCCAATAATTATGCCGCAGAGACCTGCACTGATTGTCTGTCTAGGCAGGAGCAGCAACCATCTCCTCAAATGGCGGAGTTCATATAGATGATGAAATCCGCAGTGTCTGACACCTTCATTACTAAAAACGATTTGCAAAGAATGTCTGTTAAACGGCCCCGGTCTGTGACGTCAGAGGGGGTTGAAGGTACTTCTCAGGTGAATTATTCCTATCTGAGGAGGAATCTGTACAGCCTCAGGAGGAGTGTTCCCTTAACCTGGAACTGGTTGAGGGTTTGCTTAAATTAATTTATAAGGCTTTAAATGTACAGGAGACTAAAAAGGACTCTCCTGTAAGATCTTCTCTTCCAGGACACTTAGAAAAAGAACAGGGTATTTCCTTTTCCTCCATAATGGCAGCTACCAGTGGGTTAATTCTCCCCTATTGGAGTCCACAGGAAAGAAAAAAGACACCCCGGAGGTATAAAACGCCCCTTCCGTCTCCTGTTAGTGTCTTTTTTTCTTTCCTGAGGAGTCAGACAGGCAGGAGCAAGCTTACCCGCGTCCCGGTCGGTGCGACGGCATCACGGCTGCTAACAGGAGACAGGGCCGGTCTCAGTGCTTGAGGAGGCACAGTACTGTAGGCCCGCCCCTATCGCAGAGGGCGGGCAGTGCAGGACGTCGACGGCAGCATACAGTGCGTGGGGGGGATGTCTGTAGCCCGGGTTAATCCGAGTGAAAGCGGGCTGACGTCATCAAACAGCGCCACAGGAGTTTTTGGCGCCAAAAGGAAGGCCTTTTAAACTTCCAGCTGATGCAGGAGACACGCTGACAACAGCGGTCCGGAGTAGCTGCATTATAGAAGCTGGTCTGAAGTCAGGGTAAGCTTGCTGGTGTTCTTTTCTACCTTATGGAAACAGATTAGTTAGTATGTAACATTGTTATTTCAGGTCTGAATCTAGCAAAACTCCTGAGACTAAACAGAAACATAAGAAAATTGTGTTTTGTTTAAGCTTGGGAATACGAAGACACTAACAGGAGACGGAAGGGGCGTTTTATACCTCCGGGGTGTCTTTTTTCTTTCCTGTGGACTCCAATAGGGGAGAATTAACCCACTGGTAGCTGCCATTAATGGAGTAAAGGAAACCAAATTACCAGGTAATAATCTGCAGTTTCCTGTATCACCAGGTAAAGATAATATTTTAGAAGAGTGGAGAACACCTGATAAAAAAAAAATTTCAGCTTTTAAAATTGCGAAACATATTCTTTTTCTACAGAGGACGCGCGCAAATAGGACGACCTGCCAAAGGTTGATGTAGCTATCTCCCGAATTTCCAGAAAGACTACGCTCCCACTAGAAGACGCAAACTCCTTCAAAGATAATTGTTACGGTACCCTGGGATTACCTGGACTGTGAACCGGGGTGACCATGGGTAGGAGGAGGAAATGGTACAGTACTCCGGGATTACCCGTATATGGAACCAGAGTGACTGTGAGAGATAAAGGGCGAGCAATTCACCAAGGTGTATAACCTGATTTCGGACCAAATGTTCGCTAGAGTCCCTGATGGTGGGGATAGACTGGAGCTGGTAGGAACCCGTCAGGAATACAACCCAGGAGAAAGTACTCGGGAGATGAGCAGAAAGTCAGGAGGAAAAACAGGTAAGTAAAGGTAGTAGCAGAAAAAGGGGGAAGAAGGCGGATCAGAAGGTTCTGACCGGTGACGGACCAGAAGGTTCTGACCGGCGACGGACTACAGAGACCAAATAACGTGACACGACAGCCGGGGGTGAGACAGACCGGACGGTACAGGACTAACTGAACAAATAGGGGCGAACACTCACACAATCAAACAAGAAGCTGGGACTCCCCAGAGGGAACGAGTACATACATACAGGGAAAAATAAAGGTAATCTGGGAAGGCTGAGACACTAAGGTGGGAGAGAGAGCGCAAGAGGTGAACAATGGGATAAACAGGACTGGATAAACAAGGCAGATAATGGGACACTCATAAATCAATGGCACAAGGCAAAGGCACTAGTAAAGAGAATAGCAGGTCACAGGCTGACAAACAAACGCTATAACCGGCGCCAAAATGGGACAATGGGAAAATAAGGATAGGAAAGCCCAGGGCCAGCCCCCCCCACAGGAAGCGTTCCCCTTGCAGCTAAAAATGCATAAGAAGTGCCAGAGCAGAAGGTGAGCCGGGCAGCGGGGAAAAGGATGCGAGTGCAGCTAGCCTCTATACGTCAGCTGTAGCCATAACATGGAGCGCAAGGTGGAGGTTAGTCTAAAGAAAACACTGCCTAGTGGGAGCTACACTTAGACCAGCTGTGGCTTCAGCGGTCACATCTAGGGTCATGTGGTCATGGTGTCATTCTCTAGAACCGAATGGTGTTAAGAGAGCCGATGTAACTAAGACTGCAGAACATCCAAATGGCCACGGAATTTCTGTGCAAGGCTTCCTTGGACATTGTTAAACTCTCAGCCAGGAGTGTTGCCTCAGCTACAGTGGCAAGACGTGCCCTCTGGCTAAAGCCATGGGCAGCAGATAGCCAGTCCAAACATCGGCTTATATTTCTGCCCTTTATGGGTGAGTATCTTTTCAGGCCCAAGCTGGATAATATCATCCAAAAGACATCAGGGGGCAAATCTAATTGGCTACCCCAAGATAGACCTAAGAGACCTTTCTTTAATAGACTCACTAGATCGTCTCAAGCAGAATACAAGGAGGCAAGATCATATAGACCGGGTGGATCTTTCCTCAGGAAATTCCAGCCGGGACCATCTTGCACTAGTTTTTGGGCTCGGAGGAGAGAAGGGCAAATTTTTTTCCTCCTATCTCACAATGACGCCAACAATACCAGCCCTCCCATGGAGGCCACAGTGGGAGGACGGCTTCTGAAATTTGGCCAATGATGGACTTCCTCAATTACCGACAGGTGGGTACTCCATTCACACAATATCCAATGGTTTGTCCAATCCCCCACCCCAAGGTTCAGGGGAGAAAAGCTAGCTCTGAAGCACAGCATAGCAGAATTATTACAACAGAGGGTAATAAGGAAGCAGCTAGACAACACCATGTTCCAACGGTTAGTGCCGAAATGGGGACAACCACATGTCGACCTCAAGGCCACCCAAAAAAGACAAGTCTGTACATTTTGACCATCAAGCCCTGGGCGTAGACTCCTTAACAGTCCCATGGATTTTCAGCCTAGCATATGCATTCTCACCTATTCCTCTGATCCCCAGACTACTGAGGAGGATAGCTGCAGAAAAAACTATCGTCATAGCCATACTTCCATATTGGCCCAGGAGACCCTGGTTCTCCAAGGTGATTCAACTAGCGATAGATCATCCATGGAAATTGCCTATGTACCTAGGAATTCTGGAACTAGGACAATACATCTGTGCCCCCAGGGACTGAAGCTGACAGCCTGGCTATTGAGAGCGCAGGACTAAGAACCCAAGGCTTCTCTCAGAAGGTAGTTACCACTTTACTCAAATGTCGTAGGCCATCTACTATAGAGTTTGAGGCTTTTTTGTTTCCTGGTGTGAGGAAAATCAGGTTATTTGTACAGATCCCTTGATAGGTCACCTGTTAGATTTCCTCCAGGCAGGCCTAGATAAGGGATTAGCGATGAGTTCTTTTAGTGTTCAGATTTCTGCTCTGAGTGCTATTTTAGATCGGAACTTCGCTAGCGATAGATACGTTAGGCGTATTATTCAGGCGGCAGTGAGGATTAGGCCTGCCTTTAGAAGACCCATCCCTCAATGGGACTTAAATTTAGTCCTTAATGTCTTAGCAGAAAGTCCTTTTGAGCCCATTCAATAGATTCAGTTAAAACATCTGATATGGAAGCTAGTGTTCTTGGTTGCTGTCACTTTGGCAAGGAGAGTTTCTGAAATCCAGTCCCTTTGGTGTGAAGAACCATACACTACATTTTTTGAAGATTAAGTAGTAGTAAGAACTAATCCGAACTTTTTACCTAAAGTCATTTCCAGCTTATCAGGAAATAGCGCTGCCTGCTCTCTGTCCAGACCCTAGTAATTCAGTGGCACACCGCCTACATGCGCTGGACCTAGTTTGGGCTCTGAAAACATACATTGACAAGACCAGGCAGATGAGACAATCCTGACAACTATTTGTATTGATGGAAGGTAACAAAAAAAGGGCAAGCAGCTTCCAAAGCATCGCTGGCTAGCTGGATCAGGTGCTGCATAACAGAAGCTTACAAGATCAGGGGTCAGGATGCCCCTTCAGGCATCAAATCCCACTCCACTAGGGCAACAGCAGCTTCTTGGGCAGAGAAGCAATCGGCTTCCTTCTTCCTTGGAAGAACTATGTAAAGCAGCTGGCTGGTCGTCATCGCATACCTTCACCAAACACTACAGGCTGAATCTGCACACTGCTGCCGATGCCTCTTTTGGCAGGAAGGTGCTTTCAGTGGTATTATAAGGTATATGTATCCCTCCCAATTATTACACTGCTTACATAGAACCCATCTTTAGTGCTGCCAGGGAGGAGGAGGAGGAGGAAACTAGAATATTATACTTGATACTATTGTTTCCCTGACTCCTCCATGGCAGCACATATTTGCCCATCCCGGCATTACTAATATATTCCTTAATATGTTTTTCAGCTTGGTTCAATGGGAAGACACCGGAAGGAGGAAGAGGCAGTCCTTATGTACTATCCCGGTGTTGTCTTATTTCCTGTCCTGGCACTACACAGCAGATGGGGTTTACCCATCGTTAGTGCTGCCATGGAAGAGTCGGGGAAACGATATTATCAGGTATAATATCCTGTTTCTTAGATGTGGCTCTGCCCCTATAGAACTATGGAAGAGGGAAGTACTTTCATACTTGGGTATTCAAATACCCACCTCTATATCTAATGTGTTTGATGGGAATTATGCTTACTAGTCTCACAGGTGGGTGGACGAGACATGAGATCTCCTGGTTGGGATGGATTGCAGCCCTTTAAAATGTCGGTTTTTCAAAAAATTTGTATTTTTTCTGTAGTCTCCAGGTTCACTTACCTTAGAAAAGCTGGTGGCGTTACACTCCCTGATTTGGCTAGGTCCCGGGAAGCATGCATATTAATGCAGCTTAGAGACTGGGCTCTTCCCAGGTACTATTTAATTTTGGTAGATGTATGTTTTAACAGCTCCTTTCCTTAAGTCATCAGCTCAATTGACTTGGGAGCGCAACCTGGATGCTGTACTCTTCTGTTCACAATGCGAACAGGCTTTTGATTTATCTTAAGATTTCAGGGCATAAAGACCATACTGACAGACAGCTTAAGCAGATCCATCACCTATACTTAGGAGAGAGAGAGATCTATTATAAAAATGTTTATCTTGTTTTGTTCTAGAGATTCAGGACAATTGCTGCTATTGTAATTATTTCTATATATGCATTAACTATGTATGACAATGGGCAGTCAGAGTATAAACAACCCTGTCCATTTGAGCTGCACTCCGGTACCATATGTGATATATTGTACATATAGTGTGTGTGTATGTGTGTGTGTGTATGTGTGTGTGTGTGTGTGTGTATATATATATATATATAT
>WWET01000766.1:520191-530278 GCA_011038615.1 Limnodynastes dumerilii | reverse complement strand
TATATATATAATCATCTTAGTTGTCTTAAATATTTTGCTGACCACAAAATTGATACTAATAAGGTATGCAGTGAGTGTTTGGATGACTCATGCGGCTTTTTGTATAGGGAAGGTTCCCTCTGGGGATAGAAACTATATGCTTTTTTTTTTGTGGGTATTCTGAGAGATTGCTAGTAGCACCCCCGGTTGTATGCATTGAATTGGTTTATAAAATAAGGGGTCAGTTCCATTTGCTAGTGTGGACAAATAACCTTTTTGTTCTATGAGATTAATTTCTGTAATGATATGGAAAGTCCATACTCAGCCAAAAGCTCCTCTCCATTGATGAAGTGATTCTGTAGGGCTGCGTACATGTCAGACTCCTAAGCATAATTCTACTGGCTCTTCTATCAGGTGTGGATCCCCAGAAACTGCAACATCCCTGATGCAGATTTGTAAACTATAATACTGGCTGCCCGCATACTGTGATTAAGGGGTAGAAGTATAACTACAAATTTACCGCCTTTTATCCCCGGGAGCCCTCCCCCCTCTTAAGATTTCCTAATTCCTTATTTTTATTGGTCTACTATGATGAACATAAACATGTCTAAGTGCTGTATATATTATTTTATTATGCCATATGTACTTGTTTTCGCTCTGCTATTGGGTGTCCCTTTCCCCCACTTTTTTTCTTTTCTGTACCCCAATTTGTAAAAAAATGGAAATTAAAAGCTAATGGTTAAAAAGAGACATTTATGCACTGTAGATTTATTTGCAAGGGATGTGGTTAGAACGGCCCTATTTTGAGGAGGCATTGCAATCGATCTGGGAATGTATGTATATCTGGATATTGCAGACAAATAATTCTGGATCTTTTGTTTGGGGATTAGATTGTAGGTAAATCAGTTCTAGGTCTGGCTGCAGTGTTTAGATGCTATGCTCTTGGATTTCCATGCTCTCTCATGTTTCTCTCCAATATTTCTTAACCTTGTAAGTCATGTTTCTAGCCCATCCTTCTGTGAGTAAAACAAAAAAAAAAAACCTTGCCCTTTGAACTGTAGAACAAAGTGTTTTCTCAAAGCTTTATAGCACAATAGGGAACATTTCCATGGAATCCTTTGCTCAGTGTTGCTGCATGCAACATCAGCACTGACTCAAAACAACTTCTTGCAAGGAAAGAACGTGTTTACAGGTCCACTAAGGTACATTATTTATTGATTGAACAACATGAAAGTGCTTTCATCAGTGTCTAAGCCCATGAGATATAAATGCTCCTGTGTAAGATGTATTTTTTTTTGCATAATATAAAATATATATATATAAAAAAAACTCCATACACAAATGTTATTCAAAGCTGCAAAGCTTTATTAAAATTGAGAAAAGCTTCAAAATGCCTAAATGTGTCCAAATATTGTCTTACTCGTATCTGAAAGATAAAGGGAAGTAGCAAATAAGGTTTGTGCTTTTATAAAAACAAATGGCTCATCTCCTGATTATGCATTAGTATTGTTCCTGAACAGCAAGTGAAGGCAAGATAGAATCCTGTAGTATTGTAATTAACCTGCTAACAGATAATGCAATGTTGTTTCCCAGTGATATGAAGATTTGCATTCCTGAGATATTGAGACCAGAATGCAAGGTCCCATATGTTTGCAGTGATTTAACAGGAATGCAGGGAAGGTTGGGAATTATAATCCAAAACAGATAATCCTTATGTGCGATTAGGAGCTCTCTACTGCATGGTTGTATAGTGCTGTTGAGAGGCAGGAAAGGAGGTGTACAAAGCGTTGAATAAGCTTCTAAGCGGGGGTATTCAAGATGTTGCAACACAGGGAACTCAAATTTCTCTTTGTGGACCTGTGTTTAAATGACTTGAGTACACAGATTTTCACAGTTTTTAAATAGTACCAAGGAAGACAGCAGCAGTAATATATATTTAAAAAATAAAATAAAAAGTTTACATTGAGCAGCTATAGATTGGCAGCATCTCTGCTTTAATGGTAGTACATTTAGATGCAGATTTATTCAACTTTGGAAAAGGAAAAATGGAGATGTTGCCCATAGCAGCCAATCAGATTCTAGCCGACATTCTCTACTATGTAATGGGAAAGGGAGAACTAGAATCTGATTAATTGCTATAGGGAACATCACCACTTTACCATAGTTAAGTAAATCTAGCCCTTAGTGGTATTTTTTAACTAATAAATCTGCTTATGAGGGAATATAAAACAATATAAATAAATCCTGCCCAGAGCTGCTTTCTGTACATTATATTTTTACTGACAATAACTGCGGTCCTGATTCAGACTTAAGAAGGTGCTTAAAATAAGATAGGAAAGTTACTCCTGGGCTAAACCATGCACATTTCAGGGGGAGTCAAGTTAATTGTATTCTTTGCATGCAGGGATATATCTTTGAATTGCTTACTGCACACAGCTACTGACCAGCGTTACTATCACTGTTATTTAGACTTGAGCTGGGAAACGCCACCTCTCAACTATACTACTGTTTGCAACAGATGAAATATGACTCCCCTGCAATCACCATGGTTTAGCCCAGGAGTGACTTTCCTCTCTTAATTTAAGCAATTTCTTAATTCTGAATCAGGTCCCTAGTTATAATGTAAAAACAAAACAAAAAACTTCCTTTGTTACACTTTGTAGGATCAGATTTGATGTAAATATATACTCCGTAATCTGTTTGATTTAAAAAATACAAAACAAAAAAAACCAGTAAATATTTAATTGTTGAAACATTTGCTTCTATTTATGAGATAGATAGATAGATAGATATGAGATAGATAGATAGATATGAGATAGATAGATAGATAGATAGATAGATAGATAGATAGATAGATAGATAGATAGATAGATAGAGATGAGATCCTTCAAGAATCCTTCTTGAAGAGCCCCTAGATATATTTATTATCACTATACTGTCATTTTTTATCGACCAAAGGAATACATTATAGTAATATATTTGATATATGTATATCTTTATATCTTACTGTATTATTAGTAATACAGTAAGATATTATATAAGGGTGTGGTTCGCCGGTACGACGTGTTGATTTTCAACGCATAGTATCCCAGCAGTGCAGCAATCACTTTTGCAATTGCTGCATAGTAAACAGTGTGGATCCAGAGACAGGTGATCCAGGTGAACATCTGATTAATGTAACAATGACAGGTAATATTTTCCTCTAACCCTAACCCTACCATTAAGCCTCAATCTCCCGTAGCCTAACCCTAACCTTTCCCTTCTATTAGAATAACCTTAACTCTCCATCTCCCGCAGCTTAACCCTAACCTTTCTTTTCTACTAGAATAACCTTAACTCTCCATCTCCAACAGCCTAACCCTAACCCTTCCCTTCTATTAGAATAATCTTAACTCTCCATCTTCAACAGCCTAACCCTAACCTTTCCCTTCTATTAGAATAACCTTAACTCTCCATCTTCAACAGCCTAACCCTAACCTTTCCCTTCTATTAGAATAACTTAACTCTCCATCTCCTGCAGCCTAATCCTAACCTTTCCCCTCTTCTAGAATAACCTTAACTCTCCATCTCCAACAGCCTAACCCTAACTTTAGCTTTCTATGTCTTGCAGCCAACTCTAACCCTAACCTTAACCCTCCATGTCCCACAGCCTATCCCTAACCTTCTATGTTCCGCAGCCAAACCCTAATCTTATCACTGCCCGTCTCCTTTGATGAAATAGGGCCTTTCGGTTTAAGTTCCCGTTAGGTTGTAGGAAGGGGGTGGTTAGGTTTAATAGTACCTGTTGCCACTGGAATCTTTAAAGGCTCACTAGCTATGGGAACATCGTTGTCTCATCAGATAACAACTAGAGCAGAGGACATCAATCGAGAGCTATAATTCTGTTACACCTAGCAACTGTGGACCTGTGCATTACAGCTGGTGACCAGCAGGGGCATCCTCATCCTGTAACAGGCTGGCTGGTGGACAAATAGAAAGCCAGTGGCCTGCAGATGTTCAATATAACCCCTCCCCCTGCACACACACAAAAAATCAGACCTCAAATAAAACGAGGCATCCCATAAGTTACTCCTCCTGCGGTGAGACCGTCCACCAATCAGCATGCTGACAGCCAGCTCTTCCCTTTCTGATAGGAGGCTGGGGGGCAAGTAGGGAATGCTGCTATGTGCAGCCCACAAGCAGAGCAGCCAAGGAGCATCTTTCTTTGATGTCCTCTCTGTCGGCAGCCCTATGCATGGAGTAAGCGGCCACACACTACATAGAGAAGAAGATCCAGAGGATAAGCCCAGGGGGAACAGATGTCTCCCTGCCCCCTATCCCAGCCTGTGTCTGGTCACCGGGCCGGGGGAACTTCGCGAAAAACGGATCTCTGAGCATGGGGCCTGATCCAGAGCAATGCTCGCAAGCGAGCGTACGACGAGCGTATGCGAATTTTCGGCCAAAAATTCGCACATGCCCAGTCTGGATTTTAACTTGCCCTGTGGCTGGTTCAACTGTGTTGCCAAAATCTGTGTGTACCTATATCTGTGCAATTGCATGAGTATGCCCTTGCTGCACATTATCTAGGTCCCTCCACCCTTTTCTTTTCACAAAATGCCCATCTGAATGCAAGCAGTCATGTGTTTGGGAGTAGATTGCCATAATTGCATTCATATTATTTCTGGGCAGGCACAGGGTGAAGGAATGCAGAGATATAATAAGTAATGTGTGTATATTCATGCCTAGATCAGCCATCTCTAGTTCTCAGGGTGCTTCATAACTTATCTAAGAGCACATAGAAGCAGCCCTAAAGTGTTCTTTCCTACAACTTCAATTCCATTAAAAGAAGACATCAATATGATGCTTAACAGTTGCCAAAATCACGCAGGGACTTTAGTATGGGAGTGCTAGGGGCGTGTAGGTTGATACACCCGAGCGTACGTTCGCATTCGCTCGTCGTGCGAATTTTCGTGGCGCTGGATCAGGCCCCAAGACTCAATGATTATCGGTGCCAAACACCTCTAGTGCTGGGACCCATAATTCTAGCAAAACAAGGAAGCACTTACAGAAAAGGGTTAGCTGATAGGCTCAGCTTAGAATACCGGGCACTGGCACCCAATATAAATTAAGCTTGTCAAAAGATCCAAAAATTGTAACAGCGTTTCTGATCAAAATCCATCCCGACTCTTTACTACAGTGGTTAATGGCCCGATCACCTGATAACTGCATAATCAGGCACATAATCGTTCTAGTGGATGGCCAGTTTATGAGTAGTGAAAGTCTATGAAGAGCTTTTAAGTTTGTGATTGGGTCCTTCTTATAACTGCTGGTCTATAAGTAGCAATCTTGTCTAAATACAATTCCTTTCAAACTGTAAATCATCATATGCTTGCTTCATATTAATATATCTTAATAAACTTAACACGAATTAACCTCAAAAATCTTGTCAGGACATTCAAATCTTTCTTATCCTAATTAATAATATGATGAATTTCTTCAAATAATATCAAGGGCCCATTAATATGGTATTTAATAGCAGCAGATTTGCCTCCCAGTGTGAATAAATGAAGGTTGTGTTGCCACTACTGAAATAAAGCATGAGCGTATCTTGGAGGACTGACTGTAAAAGCACCATCCACCATGCACTTAAGCCTACTGCTATGATCTGTTCAGCATTACTAAGAATATTAATGTTCTATCACAACCAGGCAATGGACTTTGGGTGCATGTACATCTGTACATAATCCTATATATTAATCTCCCATACCCATTGCAAAATTGAAATGCAACTGAAGCTAGTAGACTATGTATGTGTTTACCTACTATTTACCATTATCCCAGACAGAGCTGCTGCTGTATCGCTAAAAACGCCCACATACTAGATTACAATCAGGCCATCACATAATTATCGACTGATTAGGACGATTACGGTATAGTGTTGATTGGATGCTGAGAAATCATTAATAAATGCTGCAGATCTTTAATTTCCTGGTGCAGGTTGGTGGATTAATCGCCTCTATATTCATATAGTGGGTAGCTAGCTTAAACTTTATATCAAAACTATCACTACTTACATTGGAAAGTAGGTTTAATCAAACCCTTCAGGACAATCTCTGCATCTTTACGTTTCCGCCTTATGAGAGAATTTTAGTCCAGTTATAGATTTCATTTTTATAGATGGTCCCAGATATGATGGGTGTGGATGTAACTACAGGCCAGATAAAGCAAGACTATATAGTAAAAATACACAGTTTGAATACAGGGTCCCTGTATCTCATGTTTATGTATATTACATGTTATGTGTTACCTGTGCAGTATGTCTTGGTTTCTGTACAGTCTAGGTTTTGTCATGGCTATTGTTCCAGTTTATAAGTGGTAAATATAGTGAAGTCATACAACAGTCCTATTAGAATTGCAGCATCATTACGAGCAGTGAGATGCGTAGGTGGTCTGGGTTTGCTACTTCTACAGTTACCTGGTCTAGACAATAATTATTTTTGGGAACCAGTAAATTATATAAGAAATGGCTATAGTTGTACTCCAGCAATTCAGGATTTTCAGTCCAGTTGGTTCTCAGGCCTAGTGCTGCCCCAGTTCCCAAAAGCCGTACAATCATAATCAATAAGTCCGTGCCTACCCATCCAAATTTCAATTGCCTTCTAAGAGCTGGGAGAGTCCCAGACGCAACTCATTAAGCTGACAGATTTTTATGTCCAGCTCATCCCCAGCGCGGTTGATCTCCTCACGTATCCTGTCTCTTTCTAAGTGTGTTTCTTTCAGACTCTGCTCTGCTTTCTGCAGCTCTTTTTCCAGCTCCTGGTTTCGATCCTCTAGTTCCTGCCAAAACACATGGAGAAAATAAGGTTATGTCTTGTATGCACTGACAAAACTGATATCCCAGGTATTCTATGCAATCTAGAATCCACTAGTTTATATATAGTAAAACATAACGCCCGGATCACCACCAGCGTCCGTGTTTTGAATATGATAAATTGCTCTAAATGCTGTCACTTTGACATGTTCTTAGAACTTAATGGAGCAATATAAATGGACAACACTGGATACAAATCTCTTTCCACACAGCAGCAGACCAAGCATATAAACTGTAGGTACAAAGTAGATAGCAATAAGTTTTAAAACATGCTTCTGGGCCACCGCACCAACTGGCTACAAAATCCATCCTTTATAGAACAACATCATACAAAGGGGTCTATTTACTTACCTTTTCATTTTTTTTTATGAACGTTGCTGATCCAGGCTCGCTTCTCCTCGCAGCGAGCCTGGCAGCTTCGTTTATAAAATTTACTAATACCCCTCGGCCAAGGTCCTGGATGACCTTTCATTCATCTGAAGCTTGAATGAAGTCCTGCGCGTGCACAGTGACTCTCAATCGGGACTTAGAAAATTTCAAGTCCTGGCATGAGCAACAATGAACATGCGCAAGGTCTTTATGTTGGGACCGGCATCTGCAGGCAGACGCAGCTCCCGGACAGGTAAGTTTAAACCATCTTCTCTGAACAGCTATGTTAAAACAAAAATGGAATTTGAGGAATTTAAATGGTGAAAAGTCTAATACTGCAATATTTCCAGCAGCGTTTGTCTAATGCAAGGTTGCTATAGTTCTAACAGTGCATATATTAGAGGCAGGAAACAAGTTACAGGACTTTGTCCCATTTTTATGCTCAAATCCCTGTATTTAATTGGCAAGCGTTTATACTTCTCTCCAATTGTGGTCATTTGTCTTATTCATGCACGTTTTTATGTTTTCATTTGTTATGTTTTTTTTTTATAAAAAACATTTTTGTTTTAACTTAACGGCTCAGTTTCATTTGGTTTCAAAGATGGTGTTCTTTTGATGATTCTAATATATAAATAAATCATTCTAGCACTGTGGTTTATCATTTTGCTTTGTTTTATTTATGAGAGGGTAGATAAGCTGCTGCACTCAGCGCCAATTGGACTCAATGCACTTGGAGGCATAACGGTTTCTTGTGTTTCCAATTGAACCCTCATATATCCCAGCACCGCCCCTTTCTTTGTAATCAGAATTTTCAGGACTGCATGGCTGCTCATCCTTTATCTAGATGGAGACGGGAGGAAATAGCAGCATGGGGCACAGTGAGTAGCACTTGTGCCTTAAAGCGCTGTGGTCATGAGTTCGATTCCCAGATTAGGGGCCAGATTTACTAAGGTGTGGGTTTGGAAAAGTGGAGATGTTGCTTATAGCAACCAATCAGATTCTAGCTCTCACTTTACTATTATATACTAGAGAAAGTCAGCTAGAATCTATCTCTACTTCTAAAAGACAGCATTTGCGGTGACGACTCCCACTGCATGTAGACACATACAAATGACCCATATATATATATATTTATTTGTTATTGTTTATCTATTTTTGGAGTGCATTTTCTACATATGCAATTTAGTCCCAAAGAGGCTATTCATTATGTCCTCCACCTGGCAATAGTTCAAATACCACCAGTGGTACTAGTACCACTGGTTGAGAACCCCTGCTGTAGCAGTGCTCCTCAACCTTTTCTCACCCTTGGCACACCTAAGCCTTTCCCAGAATTCCGCGGCACACCTAAGCCCTTCCCAAAATTCTGTGGCACACCAAAAGCATATATACAAAAAAAAGCAGGAATTACTAAGTACATACACAGATATTACATTTAATTGTTATTTTTTATTTGATAAAAAAATTGCGGCTAATAACTTTTATTTTCTTATAACTAATTTAACTATGTTAGCCCCCATCATGTGTCAGCAGCCTCCCCAGTAGTCCCCATTCATGTGTCTCCAGCCTCCCTAGTAGTTCCCATCCCTGTGTCTCCAGCCTCCCTAGTAGTCCCCATTCATGTGTCTGCAGCCTCCCCAGTATCCCCTTATTTCCTTAAGGCAAGATCTTCCAGTGCTTTTTCCCCGGTTGGAGGCATTGCACCGTGGCACACTTGGCAACATCCCGTGGCACAGTGGTGTGTCATGGCACACTGGTTGAGGAGCACTTCTATAGAGAGATAGGGTAGGTGTGTGATGTAAACACTGTAACACAGTTGCTAAAAGCTAATATGTGTCTGTATGTTCCAATTGTGGTAAACATCCTTATATCACAAATATGTGGTGGATTCAATAATGTTCCATAAAATGTAAAAAAAAATCCTTCTTTATTATTCTTGAAATTAAGGTCCTGAGATATATATACTCATGTAGGTATCAACATCATGTGGAAGGTTATACAAGGTAAATAACAAAGGATAATTCTTCTCCCATTCTTTTCTTCTTTGTGAAATAAGGCTATTTACCACAGCTGGAATGTGTATACGCATTAGCATTTAGATGTCTGCAAATGTTACATTTCTGTTAAGACAGAACAATAGCTTGTATACATTAGCAACTGTTTTTTCTGTTAGGACAGAGCTAAAACAGCACACCTACCCTTTCTCTATATTCCAAACCTCTATCGATTGTTTGGTAGAATTTACTTTACAACAACCCCTCACTTCATTAATATGTGAGAGCTAAATTTCCCTGATTCAATTTCGTGCCCGCGTATTTTGCAGATGCATATAAAAATCAGGTACCGTAATAGACAGGAAAATTCGAACCGCGAACATTCTAATTGAATCAGGCCTATAGACTATCTACAAGCTCAAAGTTATATCAGGGAAGAGGTCAGAAAACTCTCAACCCTTGACTGGGATAACCCCCTGGATAAACTTTTACATAAAGTAACTCCACAGAGGTGAGCACTATCTCATTACTACCATTTTTATGGCTAGGAAAATATTATTAATATACTTTTTGCTAACATCAAGTCCCAGGGACTGACGTGTTTCCACCATACCATAATGGTATGAAACTCCCCTTTCAGAGCAGGATCTTCCAAATGCCATAGGATCACCCTGACTCCGCAAACCCTGCTCCTGGGGAAGGCTGTGTGGATTTTTGTGGAACTCTGTCTTTAACACTTAAGGTTTTGTTCTGTGTACAGCTCATATCTTGAGTTACATGCACTTGTATTTTCTATGTCTAAACCATCCTCTTTTCACTGTCATATTCTGGCTCATTGTCATACAGAATAATAGTGAGAAGTTTGTATGTACACCTATTGCATAAATATATATATATA
>WWET01000766.1:477807-496808 GCA_011038615.1 Limnodynastes dumerilii | reverse complement strand
TCAAAATTAATACAAATAAAGGCTTGAAATATCTCACTTTGCATGTAATGAGTCTATATAATATATTAGTTTCACCTTTTAAGTTGAATTACTGAAATAAATGAACTTTTGCACGATATTCTAATTTTTCGAGTTTCACTTGTAGTATGAATTGACCAACCAGGAGATCCTTGGTCTTACCACTGTAAAACTAATTCACCAGAGCATTTTAGCAAATCTCTTTATTAATGATGACAAACTTTTGATTGGAATAGGATGATCTCTAATTTACAAAATGGAATTTCATCTTCTTGTCAACATTTTCATAATTTTCATCATGTTGATCAGTTAAACATTTTATACAGCAGGTTTTTTCTTTAGGCCATTATTGGAATAACACAAAAAATATGTCACAACTTAAGAGCAGGGAAGAGACAACTGTCTGATGAACCTGACTCAACTTGTAGTGTTAAACAGAGCTTTTCTGTATTTGTACACTGTATGCAAAAGGTATGGTTCTTTTGTGCAAGCAAAATGTAAATTATTTACCCTACATGACTTCTACAAGTGTAGATTTACTCATATTCTGTTGTGGCTCTTAGCTCTGATTAAATTTATATTACATTTATTAATCACATCTTTTATAATATTATATGTAGTCACTTTCACTATTGTATATGTTCTGGGTACTTATTGAGCCTGATCCAGACCTACGCTCGGGTGCATTTTTACGACGGGCATAAGCATAAAAACGTCCATTTGTATTTACTGCGCATGCACGGGGCAGATGTTACGCTCATTCTGAGCGTATGGGCCTTGATCCTAACACCTTCGTAAATACGGTCGAGGGGGCGTGCCTGCCATACGAAATCCGTAAATACGCACTGAGGGCGGGCTGAGGCATTTAAATTGTACAGTATGGGCGTGCTAAGCGTTGTAACTACGCATTGAGCTTACGTTATGATCAGAAAAGCTAGGGTAGGGTTTTCTGGGTGTAAGAAGGCAAAACTATGTACAACCAAGGGGAGTGCATCATAGGTACGCTGGCGTAAATACGCTACGCACATGAGCGTTTCATGAGCGTAGGTCTGCATCAGGCCCGTTGTGTATCTTTTTCAAAATTTGATGACAAACTGGAAGACATAGGTTTGCCACAACAGCATCTAGTATGACAGGGTCATAGCTTGTTCCTTAAATACTAATTTACTGGTGGACCTTTTAGATTTGCACACTGGACGCCACCACATAAATAATTGTGAGTGAATTATAAGTAACAATAACAATGTGCTATACAGCACAAGTCTAATTATCCAGTACTCGTGATATAATCATGGTTGTTATCTTTATAACAACTATTAGCTAAGTGCTTTAAAGCTGTGGAGTACACCAGTAAAGCTGGCCATACACTAGAGCAGGGGTTCTCAAGCTTTTTTGGGTGAGTACCAGTTACCTGTTAAGGAATGAGGTCGAGTACCACCTTCAGAATCGCAGCAAAAATGAGCATTGCGCATGCTCAGAATCGGGAGAGCGCTCAGACATATGGGCGCAAGGCTGCCCATATGTCTGTGTGCGACTAAGTGCACTCTGCGACAGTGGAACTTAACATTCCACTATATTTAAATGAGAAAAGGGAAGTTTATCTCATTTAAATAGCCGCAGTAGCAGGGAAAAGTCCCTGCGATTACGAGCTATGTTTCCACCATCTCAGAGATAGTGGAAATGTACAGCACAGGTTATTCACATAGAAAATGACCCATGAGCTTAGTTTAAAAAAAAAAAGGTATGCTTATTTAATACATATTAAAATAATTTAATCTTAGCTTAATTTTTTATTACTTTTATTTCTTTTTATTTACATTATGCCAGCATAGTAGCATGAAAACTATGCTCAGGCATTAAGGTTCCGGCTGTAAGACCATTTAAATGGGTTTTTAAATTCTACATTTAAAAACCTATTTAAATGGTTAAGTAGCAGAGGCTTGCAGATGTACAACAATTAGAGTAACAAGAGTCAGGTGCTGTCCAGAACTAAGGTGCAATAAAGTGCTATAAATATATAAAAAAAAATGTTAAAGGTATATAAACTACAGGCAATGCCAGAGAATGTGTATAAATAAATCAATAAAAGGTGGGTATACTGGACACCTTCAAAATGATTTTCAGAGTTATATAGTGGGGATATAATGGTTAGCATAATGATAAACTATTTCACATGTTCAGAAAAAAGTGCATTCAGTGCAAATAAAGTGCAATAATAATTATCCCAATTAACCAGTTAGCATAAAATAAAAAAATAATGTTATGTTCAGTATACCCACCTTTTATTAATTTATTGATTGATTTATTTATATATATATATATTCTCCGGAATTGAATGTACCGAAAATAGAATTTATATACCTTTAGCATGTTTTTTAAAAATATTTTTATTGCATCTTATTGTTGAGAGAAAAGTTCTAAAAAACGCTTACCTCACAAATCCAGGCCATCAGAAGGGGGAGCAGAGGAGCGGGAGAACGTCCTCAGCGTCCAGCCAGGGGAAGTCAGAAGAAACACTCGCGAGAGTAAGCCTTACTCTCACAGAGTGTTGCAGATATCCGCTGGCTGGACGCTGAAATGTTGTTTAGTGTGACAAGGCTTAAACTGATCTCTACTGACAGGGTTAGTAAAAATCAGTTTAAAATCAGTTTAAACTACATTACAGCATTCCAAAGGACCGTTACGGCTGCCTGCCGCGTACCACCTGACAGAGGTACGCGTACCATGCGTTGAGAACCCCTGCACTAGAGCAATTATCTGCCTGTTCACCCAATTATCAGGTGATTGGGCAAATAATCGCTGTAGCCAGCCATGGCCAAGATCAATTTTTGAAACATCAAATAAACGCACCAGAAACGCTCTGTACGATTATTTGATCTTTCAGCATGTTTGATTTAAATCGAGAGCAAGCTCCCGATATCTAAAGGGAGCAATCAGCAAGCTAAATGGCTCCCTATTCTTCAAAGCTGCTGCTGTATATCTATGTACAAAGCTGCTCTGACAGCTTTGAAAGTATACTTACAGGCAAGGTTACAAGTCAGATCCCAAAACTTTAAGGAAGCCTAAACCTGGCCATTTGTTTAGTGCTTCAGTTGGGCACTTATGATTATCTATGAATCTAATAGACCAGCTGTTAAACTGTTGTTATAGTAACATTTAAGAAGTATTTTGGTCCAGACACAGACCTCAGTAGAGGAGCTTCACTAAAAAGGTGAGAATCTGTTGTTGCAAGAGGATTTCACAGGTCACCCCTAGTGTTTTCATACCTTATCTGGGTCACTTGGCTCCCAAGAATGATCATCAGAGACCATCAATGAAGCAGGTGAAAGTTAATGGCTGATTTGAAAGAGAAATAACCAGCAGAGAATTTATGTGTTTAATAAAGGTGTTAAATACTATACATTGCTTATGGCCTTTATGTGGCATTGACAGCAGCCCTGCAGTTTTCTTACTCCCAAAACTTGTGTATAAACACAATTATCATTCCTCCACGATGCTTCAGGAGTCATTAGCAATTTTGCTTTCTACATATCAGCTTGGGGTGAAAATAAATTTATATATAAATAAAGTCTATTATCTCTATTATTCTTAGTGATCACTTATTACTACAAGTATCTAATCAGGCTATTACATGACAGCATCTCTAAACATGACAGTATGGAGTGGATGTGATCAATGTGGCAATGAATAATTGTTGTTTAGAAATGTGGTTTAAATATATCATAAACTGCTGAATTAAACACACACAAACAAACACACACAACAGTTGAAAGAGAATTGTGCTCTGTTCTGTGGGTGAAAATGTCTTGTTAATGAGAGAGGACAAAGGAGAATGGTCACACTCATTTAAGCTGACAGGAAGGCGACAGTAACTCAAGAACTATGCATTACAACAGTGGTATGCGGAAGAGCATCTCTGAACACATAGCACATTAAACCCTGGATAGGAATGCTATAACAGTCAGAGACCACCCCGAGTTCCACTCCTGTCAGCTAACATTAGGAAACAGAGTGGATTACCAAAACTTGATAGTTCAAGGATGGAGAATCATTGCCTGGGCTGACAACTTGATTTCTGGGCAGAATTGGAATAAACAATGAGATGTAGTTCGACCAGAAGATTTATACCATTAATGTGCAGCCTACAAATCTTCATTTATTGCAAAGCATGGGCCAGAATTTCTAAGGAATCTTCCCAGCACCTTGTAGAATCCATAAAGATGTTCAGCTACTCTGAGGGTAATAAGGTATCCTAGCAAGCACTGTAAAGTGTACCTAATAATGTGCAACTGAGTGCATATGTAAATGATAGTATGGAAGCCGATTCATCATCCTTCTAGAAGATTCCACCAACTACTGAATGGGGAGGTGAAGAGAAAGGAAATACATTTTCTAAATTAAAATATTCAACTAGGGGACCACTATTCACTATTCTTTCTTTAATAATGATGCATAAAGTCATTGAGTTACAAAAAAAAGGTTGAAGTAAATGGTCAAGATGAGATGCTATCTAACCTATTGTGCACCACTAACAATATCCAATAATAAAGTGATAATAAATCATAACAATGGCTCCGATCTGGTTATAACCTCAGCTTTCATTTGCAAGTTGCTGCTGGCACAAAGAGCTAAATTAGTTGCTTTGCCTGGACATCACAGCTGAGCCAGAGAAATAAGGAGAGCAAATGACAGGCCGGGCTGTGAGAAATTGATTAGTCTGAGTACTTAAAAATGTAGAGGATGAGAACCCCCTCCCCCATCCCATAATGACTTATCTGCAGCATGAAAGGGACGTGTTGAAAACAACAGTAGAGTGAATAGTAAGCTTTAAATATAAATTAACCCAGTAATAGGCTTATTAAATCTGGACAAATAATCTTTACAGTGATGATGTTATTTCAATGTTAACATCTGCACACTGCATCTCCTCTGTTTAAAATAAGAAACTGAAAGTCGCTAACTACATTTCCAATAGGAACAAGGGTCTTTCACACCTATAGGAGGCCTGAACTATAAATAATGTCAACACTATGGGGTCTATTTCTAAAGATCATTTTCCTGTGATAATGCCCATTTTCTTGTGAAAACGGGCGTTATCGCAGGAAAATAAAGTTTTTGATATTTACAAACCATGCATCACCATGTAAAACGACAGTTTCCATGGCGATGCATGTACATAACGCATCACCCCGACACAGTCCACACTCCGCTCCCGGCATAAAACCAGCGGTCTCTCCAGACATGCCCCCCTTTTCCTCCCGCTAATAGCAGCTATTAGGGAGAGGAATAGAGCGGTTAATGGGGAGATCGCTAGAATATTTACCCCTAACGCCAGCCTGAGCTATTAGGGGGGAGGAAAAAAGGGGTTAAGGATTACCTCAGCAATAGTGAATACAAGCCAGAAACCATTCACAGATTCAGCCGACTTTTTATAAACATCAATATTGTATAACATAGGACCAAATCCAGACCTCTGCCGCTGCTGCGTTCAGAGCTCTGAGCAGTGAAGTTCCAATGCCAGGCCACTGTCAGATCCTATGTCCTGTGCGTGCAAGGAAAGGTCACTTCTACTTCCGCTAGCAGGATTCTACCTTAACATTTCTACACTGCCTCCACGGAAAATGGGGCGGGGGAAAATTACAACTGCACATATGGGCTTAAACCAAGCCCTTACAGAACAATCTGCACACCTTCCCCCTTCCACCAGTGGAGATCTAGCTAATAGCAACCAATCAGATTCTATTTGATATTCTCTAGTATGTAATAGTAAAGGGAGAGCTTTTCCAAACCTGCAGCATAGTAAATCTGGCCCCAAGTGTATTTCACGTACACAAACCACCCTGTCCTGCCTCGCTGTCGGAGAGCGTCAGATCTTTTGGATCTGGTTCCGTAATGGAAACACGCAGTGTGTACATGCGCACTTCCTCTTTGCAAGTGTAAATATGTCCCTTTTGGTTTCCTAGCTTTTTGCCCACTTATGTTTTTAAAATACTTTTTAGAAGAAAAAATAAATATACTGTTAATAAAAATGTAATATAAATAGTAATACAATTTTATTTTTCTTATTAGAACAAAACAAATAAAAAACCTCATATGGTAGAGGCTTCTCTCTCTTGTATCATATCTGAATAGTGATGAGAAGTGCATAAAGTTTAAGTTGGGTAGACACTGGGGTTTTTTTCTGACAATTATCATGCAGATAACACGATAAGCGCCAGTTTCAAGCGTCATCTTATCAGTTTTTTTTACGGTTCAACAATGCTGTAGCTTTGTAGCTGTAACAATGCTTTTTTAAAAGTGGCTAATTTTCACAAGATTTTCTCCATTAATGAGTCTGTATTCTGTCCTGACAAGAATGAAGACGGATTCACCGCTAAATCGTTTCAGTGTGTACAGATGAATCAGAGCTTCAAATCTCGCTACAGGTGTTAGCGAACCCTCCAGTGTGTACCCAGCTTAACATTAAGCTATGCTTTGCAGAGTAATATACAAAGGCAGGACTTCGCTATTTTAAAACTAGCATCTAATTGCATCTATGTTGTGGTTTCTGATGGAAGAGGAAAGATTAAGCCATCATTATCTATGGTTTAAGAAATATGTGGTAGAATATCACTAAACACTTACTATCCATAGGCCAGATTCAGACTTAAGTATAACAGTGAATTTACGCATGCTGCTCAGTAACTCTGATCATACGTAACTTGATCATAACTACGTGCGAAGGGACCTGTCATCCCGACGCAAGCCGAAAATACGCATTTTAGGTGGAAGGAGGCATTTAAATAGTACAGTACGGGCTGGGTTAGGCACTTACGTACGACAAGGCGACACGTACGACCAGAGATACGCAAATGTTACGTGTCGGCTTCCGGGGCACAGAGTCTGTGCTATCACCACCAGAGCCACTGATGGTGGGGATGGAATTTGCTGCTCCTCAATAACAGGTCGTGCCCCGTTGAAACAGACTCGTATGGAAAGGAAAACCGACAAGGAAGAAACAAGAACAGACAGAGTTGCCCAAGGTAAGTAACACCAGAACACTCAGTTGAGTGAACTACAATAAAGAATAAGTGCAGGGACTGACCCGCAAGAGAGGCCGTGCAGGTAAGTGGAACTGAGAATACCCCACTGGAGGTATGTAGCCTGAAGAGTGGCAGTGGAAATATGGGTAAGTGATACCACGACCACACACCCGCTGGAGATAGGTGGACTGATCTGCAACAGTGGTGATACAGGTAAGTGATACTGCGACCACACACACACACTGGAGATAGGTGACTGATCCACAACAGTGGATGTACAGGAAAGTGATACTGCGACCACACACACACTGGAGATAGGTAACTGATCTGCAAAAGTGGCAATACAGGTAAGTGATGCAGCGACCACACACACACTGGAGATAGGTGGACTGAACTGCGACAGTGGTTATACAGGGACCTGTCAATCTGTGGAGAAAGATGAACTAATCTGCCACAGAGGATAGTGCAGGTGGAGAGGCACAGGGAAATACAGTCACACAACAGAGAGGGCAGGAGGAGGCAGGCAAGGCAGGGACACAGACTATACAGTAGGGAAGAGGCCACGAGGAGTCAGGGCAAGAAGCAATTACACGCAGGTAATATCTCAGGGATCAGCTGGCAAGACGGACCAAGGGACGACTATAACCGGCGCACAGCAGCGGGGGAGAACAGACTTTAAAGACAGCTGCCGCCAATCAGCGTGGCAGCAGAGCGCGCGCACTGCAGGAATAGGCTGGCGTCCAGATCCCTAAGCAAGGATCTAGATGCTCAACCTGGAGGACACATCGATGACACAGGCGCGCTATACATGCTGCTACGGGCGGCATGTAACAGCATGGAAGAGTTATGGTAGGGTTTTGAACTCGTAAATCAGCAAAATTACATGCGTTCAAGGGGAGTGCCCGGGGGAGTACATTATACTTAGTAGTGCATAACTACGGTATGCTATAGTACTTAAAGTGAACTTAAGTCTGGATCTAGCCCCATGAGCCATAATCATATTATGAGTGGAAGGGGCTACTTTATGGCATATTGATGTGAACAGCGATGACATAAAATGAGGCTGTATTTGGTGACTTAGGGGCATAGGGCTGTATCCAGACTTAAGTAAGTGCTTGAAATTAGTTACTACTGGGCTAAATCATGTTGATTGCAGGGGGAGTCAATTGTATTCTTTTCTTTGCATGCAGGGATATATCTTTAAACTGCACACAGATACTGACCAGCTTTGCTATTACACTGTTATTTAGACTTGGGCCGGGAAAGATCACCTCTCAACTCTAATACTGTTTGCAACAGGTGAAATATGACTCCCCTGTAATCAACATGGTTTAGCCCAGGAGTAGAAATATGACTCCCCTGCAATCAACATGGTTTAGCCCAGGAGTAACTAATTTCAAGCACTTACTTAAGTCTGGATCCAGCCCATACAAACAAAATGATATTTCCCACAAACACAATCTGATATCCCACTACAGGGCTCCCCTATAAACACCCCTCCTAATGATCCATTTGAGCTCCCATGCTGCTCTTCTATATACTGGCACATACATATACTCTTAACATGAAGATGCAAAAAATACATCTTAAACAGCACATTTTAAATATGGCCTTTTCTAAAGTACATTAAGGAAAAAAACATGCAAGAGTACATCTTATTCTGAGATCATTAATCAATGCTGCCCAAACCACACTTTTCCTGCTAATTTCGCTTTCTGCTTATCTGCAGTTCCAAGGCAGTAATCGTGTAACAGCTTGTTTTAAACAAACAGTGAGTTTTTCGCCCATCTGTTCAATGCCCTGAGATGGCAGTGGTTAATCCAGCAGGCCTCTCCAGCGTCTGGCATAGTGTAAGATGCCAGAGTGCCAGGATATCACACTGCCAGCCTGTGGCAGTGCCAGTGTATATCACTATAGAGCAAAAGTAAGCGTAGTTATGTGTGGGAAGTTCAGAGTGTTTATCAAGGGATAGAGAAGGAAAAACAAGCAGGGGAAGAAAATGCTTTCATAATAATAACACGTAAGTTATACTCCAAATAAAACCCAGGATCGCAAACTGTCTCCCTGTCTCCCTATTTCCAGCTTGTATTCCCTGAGCCCAGCTGAATGATACAGCTCAAACTACCTGTGTCAATAGAGATTTATACTTGCAGTTCATAACTCCTAAAGTCAGGCAAAATGTGCTCAAGGTTATAGTGTAAATTTATATGGCTTTTTGTTGGTTCTAAAGATCAACAAAGACAAAAGTACAAAACTCAATCTAGACTTCGAACTTTTTACACTCTTCCATGTATCCATACTTCCAACAAAAGTCACTTCTGTTAGATTCCGAGAGAAGAAAGCTGACTTGTGCTCATATGTGGGTTGGACTTTGTGGACCGTATTCAGAGATCCGTTTTCACGTGGAGTTGCGTGCATATTTTTAGGTATGTTTTAACTGCACATGCGCAGTAACTTTTTTACGTAATTTACGTAGAATATACACACGTATGTGCTTTAGGCACGGACATGTGAATCTCACTTGGGGACATAGGTACGGATGAGCGAGGTAGAAAAACGTACTTGAAAATTTACATGAAAGTGGGTTTGAGGGGGCATTTAAATGAACGCTTGAGGGCACAGACGGAAAACATATACGCACGTAAGTACACATGTAAAGAACAGAGTGGTTTATGGAGGTGTAAGTCTACGATCGCACGGCCGGGAGAGGGGAGTGTCGTGGGTGTCGCCCTGCTACGTACATGCGTAAAAGCGCGCATGTAGTAAAAACGGATCACGGAATACGGTCCTGTGTTACAATGTACAGTGTAAGTGTGCTAATGGACTGTGTAGCGATCCTGACTTTTGAAATGCTGCCATTCTAAGATCCCATGAGTCACAAAAATCTCTGTGCAACAGGGAGCGGAGAGCAGTGTGTTTGCTCGGATGCGTGGGTATAGCGGGACTTTGGTAGTGGATCCCTACACATCCTGGACTGAATTCATACTTACTATTATATTACGTATGGTAGCCTCCACTGCAGAGGTTATCGGACGGAATTGCTGATTTACAGCCCCGCATGTAGGAGATCAAGGCACTCCCCCCTGCTCACCTATGTATGGATTTTGAATCTGCCATCTGAATCCTACCTTAAGTATTTCACACGGAAACCCTTCCATGCAGAATACTCAGCCCAGCCCTTACTGTACAATTTACATGCCTCTGCCCACCCCCCATAGGTATCTCCTTAGCATGGGGATGGGCACGCCCACCGTGCGGAGGGGCTCAGATCCACACAGAGTGCAGCACAGTGTAGCGTCCGGTAGTCTGCTGAAATTCTTAGGTAAGAATCCGGGCCCCTGTGTTTGGATTTCCGAGCACTGAAATACTGTAACTTCATAACTGGTCCGCACTTATTTGAAAAAACTGACTATCCAAATCTAAAAGCTAGTCATGTATTCAAAGGGTATAAATGGCTTCAATCACAGCAACAATGCTCCAGATCACCTTGTGATTATAGGCTATGTAAGGAAACAAAGGAAAGCTCAAAATTACCACATTATCCTAGCTTACTAAATGGCAGAATGTTTAGACAATAGAGAGAGAACAAAGAAATATCAAAGAAATCTGCATCTACAACACAGGCAGTTATACTGGTAATTATACATGCACACCAAATATACAGGATTATAATGACAGGCACATCAGGTGCATACCTCAACCAATACCAGCAGCCTTGTATGAAATAAATAAATATTCATAATAAACACTACATTGGAAATACCTAATTATGTAGCTGCACATTATGAAATTACAGATGCATATGTCTGCTGAGTATTTGGTAAATATAGGACTCTACGGAAACATTATTTGTTGTCATTACTGTTAAGGGAAAGTAAAAAAGTAAAACATAAACATCTCCCTATATATTTTTTTTATAGAGCTCAAAGAATAAAAAAGGATGTCTGGGGAAATAATATTTGTGACGTACAAATGATAATATAGATAAACTTAACCTGTCGCATTATACAGTGTCCACCCTTCATCGCCCTTAAATCCCCTACATGGACCCCAATGTAAGACTTACCTGCTGTGCAGAGATATTTAGGGCTGGGTTTGTCAGCTCAGTTTTGTCCTGAGATCTTTCTCTTGCCAGACGAGCAGCATCTCTCACCTCTTGGAACTTCTCTGCAAACTGCAAGGGGGGAGAATTAATGCAACTCTAGGCTAATTATCCTTGCAGAAAAGCAATAAGAGCCACATCTTCATGTAATGCACTCCCATATAAGTTAGCCCTAAGCAGACCTAGTGACCAGTAGTCTGAGGAGAAGTTCTGCTAGGTAAAAAGTTGTACATTGAAGATGGCGTCAAAGGTTGTGTATAAAAAGCAGGTGCACAAAAAACATATGCAATTTGTGTAAGTTGTATACCTAAAGTTTAATAATAAATGGACATACTTGTACCAGGGCAGACAGGTGCAATAAAGTATTTACTGCTAAATATAAGAAACAGACTGATTAGAAAGTATTTAATCTGTGAGCTGGCTATGTGTTTATATGTTTTATTTCCTTTATTTTTGAAGTATTAAGTTACACCAATAAACAGATGTAGTTTGGAGGATAAAATGAGTAAACACCATAGTTATAGCAAAGAATCGCTGCTACGAAAAGGTCTTTGGTACGACCGGAAGTTGTCACTATGCACATGCGCAGTGAGTTTTTTATGGCGATTTTACGCTTATGATCAGCGTTAGATCGCCTGCGAGCGTAGGTCTGGATCAGGCCCCAATGGTCTGAGGAGAAGTTCTGCTAGGATGAGGAAATGTCTGAAGAAAAGGCCTGCACATTGAAGATGGCGTCAGAGGTTGTGTATAATTTGTGATTTAAAGCAGGTGCTTTGTTTGTACATATAGTGCACTACAGTAGATTTCTGTTTCCTTTTACTTGTTTCTGTTGAGTACAGCTTGGAATGGGAATTAGATTTGCATTAGAAGTGATCCTCTTTAAGGACATTAGTACATGGAGGAATAATGAACCAATTGTGATTGTGTGCCGTATTCACAGATCCGTTTTTGCTTGGAGTTGTGTGCGTATTTTTAGGATCGGATGAACTGCGCATGCGTAGTAACTTTATTTATGCTGTTTACGTTAAATTTACGCATGGAAGTCCATTAGGCACGTACTTGGGAATCGCACTTGGGGACATACGAGCAGAGGGGCGTGGTTGAAATCTGTACGGCCAAAGTTACATGAAAGTGGGTGAGGGGGGTCATTTAAATGACCATTTGAGGGTACGCACACACGTAAGTATTATACGCACGTAAATGCACACGTACAGTTAAGGTTGCTCTATGGAGGCGGACATCACCAACAACACGGCGGTGTGAGGGGAGTGTCGTGGGTGTTGCCTTGCTACATGCGTGCGTATAATTGCGTACTTTTACATAACGGATCTGTGAATACAGCCCCGTCTAACCAATTTCCCCATATATTACCAATCAATTCTCAAAGCTTCACTCTTAAGCAGGGTACACACTGGGATTATTAGCAAATCTCCCCAATCACATAATCAAAAGTCTGTCTCACCACTTACCAGTATGTACTGTAAAAAGATCTCCTAATAGGCACAGTACACACTTACAAAAAGCAAAGGAAATCTTTCCATCATTGATCTGGCATAATAGGAGCTCCAAAAGATCAAATCAAAAGATCACAAGATTTTTGAGCATCTTTTTACAGTACACACTGGTAAGATATCTTTTGATTGTGTGATTGTAAAGATTATCTATCGAAAAAGCCTCAGTGTGGGCCCTGCTTTACTGAGAAAAAGGAAGAACTATTTACTTAAGACTTCCAATGTCACAAGTTTCTTAAAGCTAGTGAAATCAAGCAACATGTTCAGCATATTTTTTTAACAAATGTGAGTATTTTGGAAGTGTAAAAAAAAGTGATTGTTTTACTGCAATACAAGATGACGTTGATGACAAAACACTTCCAACATTTAAAAAATAAATCTGAATAAACTAAAGTGTGCAGGCATTAGATGTGGATTATTGCATACACATCATTTTAAAAATCCATGATAACATGTAAAATGCACTGTGATGATGATAATTTAGCCAGATAATCCTGGAAAAAAACTTTCATCCTGGTAAAAGCATTCTGAAAAATCACTACAGATGGCTACTACCCTCTTCAGCTCTGAAATGCAGATTTTATTTATATTCATCATTTTCTTGTTCCTGTTATTTAGCTAAGCAGCAGAATCACACTATGCTGTGAGAGCGCTGGGTTCTATATTTGTTTTGTAATAAAATGTCTATTTCTTAAATAGGGCACAAGTAGAAGATAGGTCAGCAAAGATCCCAGCTGTTTTTTGTGAGCACTGCATCACATTCTGGCCAGCTTCATATTTTCATCACTTCTGTGCTTATTGAAGGGGTTCATTTGCTTAATCTTACAATATTTAAAGGACCTTAATTAATAAAGGTGAAAAATATACTGGGGAAAAAAAGGTAGAATGTTTTAAAATAGAACTGTGGTAAATATAAGTCACTCTCCTGCTAAATATAGACACTTCAGGGCTGATGCATAGATTTCCATACATCAAGTGTCCCATACATCTAAACGTAAAACGTATTTAAGGATCGGTTGCAGTCCCTGCAACAAAGACTCCTTTCAGAAATAGAGACAGCCGAATGTTAATTTTCAGCTGTCTCTATTTCGAATAGGGGCTCGTTTTATAATATTTTTATTTTAAATATGGGTTGGCATACACACCCATTCATTTTCACAGAGACCCGCGGGACCCGGCATTGACTTTCCGGAAAAGTAACCTCTCCAGGGACTTTTAGTGTTAGGAAGGGGATGGGGGGGTTAGTGTTAGGCTCTTAGGAAGGGAGGGTTAGGGTTAGGGCAATAGAAGGGGAAGTTTAGCATCAGGCTGTGGGAAAGGGGGGTTTTATGGTTAGGCTATAAAGAATGGAGGGTTAGGGTAAGGCTATGGAGAAGGGAGGGTTAGGGTCAGGCTGTGGGGAAGGGAGGATTAGGGTAATGGAAGGGGAGGGTTAGGGTAGTTTTTAGCCTTACCTCATTGAGGCATAAGCAATCTATATCCCAGCCAGTTCGAAACTGGCTGGGAGAGAACAGCCTTATCGAAATAGGGCCGTTCTTAGTTTGGACTCACACCCCTTAAAAATGCCTATTTAATTACGGTAGGTATTGTACAGACACAAAGCAGCCAAGTTCAATGGGACTGATCCAGAGAATGACACCATTTTTTAAAAGCAAAACAGATGAAAGTGTATGCCCTTCCTGCACATTGACTACATGCCTCACAATGCACGCAATTGCAGCTCAAGTTGCATTCAGGTCTGAACAGGGAGTAAATACTTATCATTTTTGGTCATGTGTAGTGCAAAATCACGCCAACATAGCCTATGCGAGTGGTAGGGTGTAGGTTGCCGTCTCATTTTTCGAAAAGGGCTGTTTCCTACCAGCCCACGCCGCAGTGCCGGGAGGGTTAGGGTCAGGCTGTGGGGAAGGGAGGATTAGGGTAATGGAAGGGGAGGGTTAGGGTTAGAGGGGAAGGGTTAGGGTAGTTTTTAGCCTTACCTCATTGAGGCATAAGCAATCTATATTCCAGCCAGTTCGAAACTGGCTGGGAGAGAACAGCCTTATCGAAATAGGGCAGTTCTTAGTTGGGACCCACACCCCTTAAAAATGCCTATTTAATTACGGTAGGTATCGTACAGACACAAAGCAGCCAAGTTCAATGGGACTGATCCAGAGAATGACAACATTTTTTAAAAGCAAAACAGATGAAAGTGTATGCCCTTCCTGCACATTGACTACATGCCTCACAATGCACGCAATTGCAGCTCAAGTTGCATTCAGGTCTGAACAGGGAGTAAATACTTATCATTTTTGGTCATGTGTAGTGCAAAATCACGCCAACATAGCCTATGCGAGTGGTAGGGTGTAGGTTGCCGTCTCATTTTTCGAAAAGGGCTGTTTCCTACCAGCCCACGCCGCAGTGCCTGGGAAATCGTTTGCTTCTGCCTCGCTGAGGAGAAGCAATCGATGATTCCTAGGAAGAGGGCCGAGCAGCGACATAAGTATAGTAAGTATCCCTTATCCTAATTCTTACCCTAACCCTCCCCTTACATTACCCTAACCCTATCCCTCATCTTCCCACAGCCTGACCATAAGACTCCCCTCCCCGCAGCCTAACCCTAAGACTCCCCTTCAGTCAGGACTCCCCATATATTCACCTTCGGTTCAGCGAGTCTGCGATGTGTCTTGCGGCGGTTTGTGAAACTTTCTAAATAGTAATATTTTCAAAATACAGGCTGACAAAGAAGAGCTTTTTCGGCTGCCTGTGTTTTGGAAATAGCATTTTTAAGTGGAGACACACATTCACATCTGGATCGGTCCATACGAATTCTAAACAATATTTTAGTGCTACACTTTTGATTTACCTGGGACAGGTTCTGTTCAGATGCAAAGCCCAGACCATACACTGTGTTTGCGCGACTATCAGCCCATTGTCCAAATTTCTGCGAGGTTTTAGTGAAGGTCATATTAGGGGTAATCGTGCTGTTGATGATAGCCTGTGCAAAGAAAGAGGCAATTATCATTTATTAGCCACCTTCTTAGTCCCCTACCCTGCATAGGTTACGCTGTGTCTCACCTTGGTGCCACCAACACTAATTATACGATACACATTCCTAGTGGCATCGTAAAAGTAGGAAACCGTGGCAGCATGCTTGCTGGCTGGTATCCAGTTCTTTTTGGTGACAGGATCGATTTGAAAAACATGAGCTCGCGTGCTGAAAATGGGCTGTTCCCTGGAAAAGAAAACATTACAGAGTTGCTCCATTTAAAATGTACACATTTATTGAGAAGTGGTGATCTATTAGATTAACACAACACAGGGTAAGCTAACAAAAATAAACACGCAAATAAAACATACAAAGGGCCAGATTTACTAAACTGTGGGATAAGAAAAGTGGAAATGTTAGCAAAAAACAAATTCTAGCTCTTACTTTCCTATTACATATTAGAAAATATTAGCCAGAATCTGATTGGTTGCTATGGGCAACATCTTTACTTTTCTTTTCCTGCAGCTTAGTAAATCTGACCCAAAGTCTTTTACACTTCTTAAAGGAGAACTCTCGTTTTTTCTTTATTGTTGAATTTAAAATGTGAATTATTGCTGTTGAAGGTTTTTTACACAAACGAGAAGCATGATCCAGTTTTTAATATTGTCTTCTCTATACCACATGTATGTTTTGAAGATGCAGAATAATTGATTTTCCTAGTCATGTTATCTAATTAGTAGCAATATTTTGTTAAGATACCATTAAATGTTACATTTCTTTTCAAATGATCTTAATGTATTTCAATGTTTTCTTGACTTATTTTATTCTCTGCTGTCTAATTGTGTACTGTGGTCAAGCTATTTTTATTGTAGCTGTTGTTATTAGAAAGTAGAAAATCAATCATTATTAAAAGTATATGGATGAAAATTTCACTTTACAGGATGGGCAAGATATCATTTTTATTTGATCAGTTTTAGTCCCAACACCCTACAAATTAATGTTATAGATTAATTAATCTGTAACTCAGAGGTACTTACACACCAGTATGTGATGCCTTTGTATTTCTGTAGGTCTATACACAAGATGACACTGTGTGGGCAGATATATTTGATGAGTGATACAAACCTAATTTGGGTTGATTTTTTGTTTTTAAATCCCCAACTAGAGATCAATTAATTCAACTATTACTAACCAAATCTGTTTATGCTATTGAATCCATCATAGTAGGATGCATTATGTTCTATATTACACTTTAATTACACATTAGACCAGGGGTTCTTAACCAGTAGCACATGTTCACTGTTTGTACACCAACCACTCTCTGATAGTATGCGGAGCTACTAAAAAGAGCTATAAGGGAGCTACAGCATTTAGATTTATTTGTATTTTAACCATTATAAATACCAGATGGCAGAAGTTATATAATAAGTACATAAATAATTACAAGAATATTTATTACAAAAAAATGTAATAAATATATATGAGTACCAGGCATTTATCTGCATAATAATGTTACAAATATGTAAATAAACAAAGAAAGAAGTTTGATACAATATGAAAAAAAAACTAATGAGTTTGGTTTGAGAACCACTGCTTTAGACTATATTAATTAACATGTCCAGACAACAGTAAAGTTCCAATACACTCTATAGAAACACAAAGTTATTAAAGTTAAATATTACGTGGGAGGTGTAACAGAGTATTTTCTATAATCAAAGGAACATGAAATGACTCTGGAAGAACAAAAGTTGTACATCTCTGATTTAAACTATCTTGTCCAAACACCTATAACAGTGACCAAAGGAAGTATCTAAATTATATTGCACTGTGATAGTTCCGTAAAGGATAATCCATGAAATAACACATTATTTGGACAACTGGCGACTCTCCAACACAGCTAATAAATGGCAGTAGTTTGCAGAGCATGCTGGGAATCATCTTTCAAAAACAACTGACAAGTCATAGGTTCCTGCAATATGAATTGTTTCTGTAGGACACTGAGGTGGTGGGGTATCAGAAACAACAAAAGTCATTCAGACAACAGCTTGCTTGAAGGAACCGGCTAAAATCTTTGATTTTCCCTTTTAAAATACAGAATGCTAAAATGTTTTTATTAAATGCAATTGTAGTTAGAAATAGCAGATGCAGCATGCCTCAGCAAGGAAGAGTCTTCCACTGAGCAATTGTCTCTGGCTGCTTTATTATCTGAGAACTCCATGGCTGCTTTTCACTATTATATATCCTAAACAGAGAACAAATGCATAAAGAAGAATCATGGAAATAATCTCACTATAATTAAACATAATGGACCGGATTCACACTTTTGGTTTTGCTACTTTTTCTGTGCGTATTTTTATGTATGGTTGAATTGCGCTTTTTTACACAAGCTACGTAGGATTTAGGCACGGAAGTCCATTACTCCCAGATTTGTAAATCAGCCTCCTTAGTGACATACGTACGGAGGGGCTTGGTTGTCTTCCGTACGTGCGTAGATTAGTGAAAGTGGTTGGGGGGAGGCATTTAAATGGACTAATATGGGCGCGGTTTGTCATGTATGCACGTACCGTAGGAAAATACGCACATAGCTACACACATAGACTTAAGGTTGTCCTATGGAGACCTAAGTCACCGAAAACCCGTTCATGTGATGGGAGTGTCATGGGTGTTGCCTTGCCACGTACATGCGTATAATTGCGTACCTTTAACTAACGCATCTGTGAATACGGCCCTTTGTCACTAGAATTTTCTTTGTATTCTGTGTCTTGAGTAACAGTTTCTTCTTTGTTTGTGTGGACTGGTATCTTTTAAACTATTTTTCATATATTTCAGTTACTATATTCACCCACTTTAAACCGAGCCAGCATGTTTTGGTCATTTTTTTGTTACCCCAGGCAAAAATTTGCCAGCCTACCTTTGACCCCCAGCTTGATGCCCTGTTGTTTGGTGTGCTTACCAGGGCCAGACTGGCCATCTGGCAGGTCTGGCAAATGCCAGATGGGTCGATGGAGTCTGGGCCGATGGGCTGCTGCTGTCTGTGCTTTGCAGCCGGCGCCGATCATCATCCTTTTTCGCCGCCTGCAGAGTGATAAACACACAGTGACAGGCTCACAGCTGGAGCTGCATACCTGTGTGTGTCGTCAGCGGAGTCTGCAGAGAACTGCTCCTCGGTACATAGAAACAGGGAAGACTCAGAGCATAGCTTTTTATCAGCAGCCAATCAGTGACATAAGTTAAGGATTTAACACTTCACTGATAGAAAGTTACGCTATAAGGGCCTCATTCATTAAGCTCGATTTGGGCTAAATCGCGTGATTTGGAGCTTAAAAATCGCCAAAGTGGATTCATTAAGCTCCAAATCACACGATTTGATTGTTTTTTTA
>WWET01000766.1:453058-465792 GCA_011038615.1 Limnodynastes dumerilii | reverse complement strand
ATATATATATTTTAATATACATATATTAATGGGGAAAATTCCCAAAGTTCCTATGCTTAGACTTCCAATATTCCCTGGCCACGTAACATGTTCCTATGTTTTAAAGTGTAAACATTTCTTCTCTAAGTTTTTGTCCTCACAAAACAACCTCTGGTTACCCACCTACTGCTACCATATTTCCACAACATGAATTTCTGAAAACACAAATCAAGCATCTTTTCTCGCTACAAGTGGAAATTCCAAACTCTGGCACAGTAGCAGGTGTACATTGGGAAGAAGCAGCCTCTGCTTAATACGGGCAACCCTGTCTCTTAAGTGAAATCAGAAGTCAAATACTTCACACTAATCACAACAGCTTCCTGTTGTTTTACAATTGGCTAACCTCTGTAGTGAAGTACATCTACAAACCTCAGTAATAAGGGGAGTTACATCAATTCTGAACCAGGGTAATTCTGGATGCAAATCCATATGCCATTGGCTCAGTTTGGTTCCTCAGTTACTGCTCAGCCTGCTAGGAAACAAATATGCATTATGGACCTGATTCAGAGCTTGAAAATAAGAGAGGAAAGTTACTCCTGGGCTAAACCATGTATATTTCAGGGGGAGTCAAGTTAATTGTATTCTTTGCATGCAGGGATATAGCTTTGAATTGCTGCATGCAGGGATATATCTTTGAATTGGTTACTGCACACAGATACTGACCAGCTTTACTATAACACTGTTTAGACTTGGGATAGGAAACATCACCTCCCAACTCTAATACTGTTTGCAACAGATGAAATATAACTCCCCTGCAATCAACATGGTTTATCCCAGGAGTAACTTTCCTCTCCTAATTTTAAGCTCTTTCTAAAGTCTGAATCAGGCCCTATATCATCAGAGATAAAACTGAGGAATTGAAAACCTTTTGCCTCATTCACCAAGTGTACTCATTCTGCGGATCATCTAAGCTGCACACCCAACTTATCTCAGGTTTTGGGATAGTGTTTTGTTTAGCAGACATAGATATCATCTCCTGAATTGTGTGACCACAAAAGTACAAAAAGTACCAGGAGCGTATGTGTTTCAGACTTTGAAAGAGAGCCCCAGTTTGCAGGTCAAATTTCTCCTGTAAGGAAGGCAATGCAATCTGAATTAAGTAAAAAATGATAAGTAAATCTCATCTAATATCTTTCTTGAACCCAGAAGTGGAATATGGACAGGCATCTGGAATAAATATAGCTATTCCAGAGTGGAGAAACGGGAGAGATGTGAAAGAATGTCTCAAGGTATGATTGCACTGGTCCCCGATCTGAAATGTAAAGGAACTCCTACAGCAAATCTAGGGTAACACATTCTTAGGAGGAGGACTGAACATGTATCCCTTGCAGGACTTGTTTGATCACAAACAGATTGAGCTGTTATATAATAGAAGCAGACTGGAATCTGGAAACCCCCTTGCACAGGAAAAGGGTAAATCTAAAGATGGTAGAAAGGCTGTTCAGGGTTTAGGTACCAAATCACGGATTAAGAGTGTATATGAGGCAAAGTAGTTAGACAAGAAGGTAAAATTTAAGGACCACTATTCTACCCTACTATGGACCAGATCTTGCCCTCCAATGTTGCTGCACTCTGAAGCCAGATTCTTGCTGGGTCCTACTTCCTGTGGAAACAAGGAGAAGGTACTCCCCTCACACGTAATGGCCCTGCCTTGAAAATTACATGAAAACAGCCCTTATTGTAGAATTACCATAATAGCCCCCACCCAATCTACCTACACGCTGTATGCAGCCTGCCCACATCCCATTTTCATAAACACCTCCGCATTTTACTTATGTCTGGATCAGGCCCTATGTTACCATCTTTTTATTAAGCCAAAATCCATTTGTTAAAGGAAATTAAACTATGTATATTTATGAAGGTGGTACCTTATGGTGACCCTTGACAAATTTTTACTCTTTGGAAATGTCTTGATAAATGTATGAAGTATAACGTTTAAAAAGTAGGACAATGTTATGTATAAGTTCATGCAACATTAACGTCCTTTTATGCTTTACAGCATTTTCTCATTCTAGTGCACTTTAGTTTAAGAAAAATAAAGTGCATGGTCACTTGCCAATATGCAGCAGGATCTCCCCCATAGTGTAGCACAGAAAATGGTTTAGGCTACTGATGGACACCAGCCAATGTATAGACCACTAAAAAGAAGAGCGGATCTGAAATCTTTAAATACACTTGATAAATGTAATCTGACAGCTCTAGTAATGGAAACTACTTAATTGTATTAATAAAATGCGGTAGGTCTTAATGGTGAACAGAGATGGACTTACTTGAGCCCCATAGCATGTAGCGGGGCCCTATTATGGATGGGGAATTGGACTTGTGAAGTGCCACCTCCCTTCTATCTGGTGTGTGAGCAGCTGCTGGCAATGTATTTATAAACAGCATTTACATGCTAAATGCCAAATGTTGTCTTATTCTGCCAACCTCTGATAGCTTAGAGTTCCGTGGGTGAAAGATATGAGTCTGCCACAGGCCTCTTTTTCCTCCAGACCCCGTAGCAGACACACACCCTGCTCCCTCAGTACTTATGCCACTGGTTGTATTTATTATGAAACCTTTATGATAACATTAATGTTCATGAAGAGGAAATACCCTATCTAGATAAGGGTATTAGATGGAATGGACTCCTGAGACATGTACAGTATATCAGCACTTGGCTGAAAGCTTTGTGTTTTTATATGGCAACCTTCTCTAATAACCATAAAACCTCAATTAATGTATGTGTTATCACATATATACTTAGCAGGGAAGCCTAAGAGTCCATTAAAAGTAACACATAACAGCTTTCGGTGCAATGTCAGCACTGTACAGTGTAGGAATCATCTTTCATTAAAATATGGTCATAGGTATAAAGGACAGTAGCTCTATTTAATGCTTACATCCAATTGGCTGTTGAGATGTATACAGAAGCATCAGAACTGTCTAGTATGAATTTTTCTCTCATATGAAGCAGTCTTGTGTTATGAACCACTCTGACTGAACAGGTGGCTAGATTCCACACTCAGAGAAATGTGATCCATTGCTCAAACGATAAGGCCTGTTAGTGTGCATATACATGAGTGCTGTGTTAAGGAACAGCAAGCAGTAATTGCCGCCCAGCATGAATTTATCCAAACATCTCCCCATCTATTATTAATGCTGCGGGATTCCCACTCTGACTGCTAACTCCGCTCTCTGCTTTCTATCTGCACCCCTGCTGATTGCAGGGAGATGTGTTTCTAGGCAGTATACTGCACTCACAATGTTCAGAGCATGGATGGGCACATACATTCCTGTTCCTACAGTACTTTAAGACATTGTAGGTCTGTTGTATACAAATCAGCTCACGGAGAGCCACTGTGCCATATATACTGTTCAGTGAGCACGCTGGCTCTGTCCCTAGAGTCATCTTCAAAGACCAACTATGCCAGCGGCCAGCAACACACTCGACATTCATATAGCAAAGGAAAGGTTAAATCAGGATTTTGAAATTGAATGTTCACCCCTCCCGATAGCTCCCGTCTTCCTCACTCGCATGGTTGCTCTTCTGTGCTATGATTCTCTCTGAAGCACAGTTACTCTTCCTTCCCTTACTAATTCTGAGTAAAGCCAGTTACTGACCCCATTATGTGTTTAACCCATTCTTATCACAGAAAGCTCATTATTAGTTCTCTCCACACTCTACAGACTTTTGATTACAGTATAATTACAATCAATTTATCAAGCTGGCAAATGCTAATGTCCTATAATGTCAGTCTTAATGCTTATTTACTTCCTGAGATCTGCCAAGGTGTGTAGTGTCCTTGGCAGGGAACTTTCTGAGCAATATGCCCATAAGATGTTTTATAACACAAGCTCTCCAATAACAAAATCATTATTTTCTTTAACAGTGGTCCAAAAAGAACAAGGACCGGATTCACAGATCCGTTTCTACTAAGTGCGCGTCTTCAAAAGCTCATTTAAATGCCTTCCCCGCCCACTTTCACGTAACTTCAAACGTACGGAAGAAAACCACGCCCCTCTGTACGTATGTCCCTGTGTGTGATTCACTAGTCCGTGCCTAAAGGACTTGCATACATAAATACTACGTAATTTGCGTGGAAAAAGTTACTACACATGCGCAGTTAATCCGCTCCTAAAAATACTCACGCAAACCACATGCAAAAACGTAGCTGTGAATACGGCCCCAAATTATTATTATTCGGTAGTTACAGTATAAAAATATTTTACGCAGGTGACGTAAACATGTAATTACAGCTTTAGCGCATGTTTATAATTACTGCCAGTGTCTCTTTGAGATACAATTCACAAAAAATAGCTGCCACAATTTTTGCTTGTCATAATATTCGTGGGTTCTTTTGTTTTTTCCAATGTATAGTATTCCCCAATGTCCATAAAAACCCTCAGACAGTGACCACATAAACAATTATGTGATCAAGAAACAGGGCCGTAGCTAGAAGTTTTAGAGCAAGTGACTAAATGGATAAGCAGCGTCCCCTAACCCTGAACGCCAAACCCTTTTAACCTTTAACATTAACTTACTGCCGCTGTCCCTATCGCACGACCCAAGTTAAGGCCCTTAACCAATATCTTTTGACTTGTTACATGCTTTCTTGATCCTATCGTCACTGATTTATCTTCTGCTGATAGTCTGCCTAATCTAGAATTGCCCATGTTAAGCATTATCTCAAAATCCTTCCTAACGTAGACATTGGACCTGATTCACAGATAAGAGCGGGCAGATGCGCACCTAACTCACTCTTCCAGCCCCCAAAACGCCCCCCCCCACCAACGTTTTTAAGTACCCTTATGGCACTTACGAGTGCCATAGGGCTACCTTTTATATCTGTGCAATGTGCGAATGGACATTGCGTCTCCCCGCCTCCCTCCCCGGCTGATCTAAATCCCTCCCTCTCCCACTTCTTCCTAAAAACGCCCCGAGACGGTATAACGCCGCCTCTTTCTGCATAAATGACAGTGTTCAATCATTAAATACCGCACCTACGCTATCTACGTACCGATCTGCTACACAGATAGCATAAATGACTTACTATTGCATGCATGCGCAGTAGGTCATTTCGGCCATATACGCACTTAAGAAGCAGAAGTTTATTAAGTGTGAATCAGGTCCATTATGTACTACTACTAATACTACTTTTGCGCTTACCGTATTATTAAGATGAATAACATTCATTTCTAGTCACATTGGACCACCTCACAATATTGTTTGCACAAGTATTTGCAGCAGCTAAACTAAGTTAACACACAGGGGCCTAATTTAAATACTAATGTTATAGCTTGGTATATTCAATAAATAAATACATAAAATACAAAAATGATACATTTTGGGTTATTTATCTACAGCACTATTGTTTATATCATCATCACACAATATTAGATCATCCCCACTGGAATCCACTTCTGACTTGTGGCAAACTTGTTCATCAAAAAATGAATGGTTCATTTTGATGAACATCAATTTCTCAACAGTTTTGGGGTCTAGCCTCCTACACTGATCACTCACAGGCTGCACTAAACAATCTTTTCAAGTACACGCTTATAGCTCATTTGTGGTGTGTGGTTTCCTATTTCCTATTTCGATAGGGCCGTTTTCTCCCAGCCAGTTTCAAAATGGCTGGGATTTCGATTGCATATGCCTCGAGGAGGCATAGCAATCGATCCACAGAGCACAACGAGCTTTTGGTGCTCCAAAAAGTAAAGAAAAAAAAGTCCCCCACTCCTTTCCCTAATTCTAACCCTAACCCTCCCCTCTCACTACCCTATCCCTAACCCTCCCTTCCTGGCAGCCTGATCCTAACCCTCCCTTACTTGCAGCCTGACCCTAACCCTCCCTTACTTGTAGCCTGACCCTAACCCACCATCTCTAGCAGCCTGACCCTAACCCACCATCTCCTACAGCCTGACCCTAACCCTCCCTCCCCTACAGCCTGACCTTAACCTTCCCGCCCCTACAGCCTGACCTTAACCTTCCCTCCCCTACAGCCTGACCTTAACCTTCCCTCCCCTACAGCCTGACTCTAACCCTCTCTACCCCGCACAGAGAAGTTACTGTAGATAGCTGCGGCGGAGCCAGAGGGATATTGTCACCAGCGGTATTTCCAAAGGTGAATGGGTGAAGAATGCCGAACGGCATACTCACCCATTCTGAAAAAAAAGTAGAAAATGGTAAGTATTCAAAATAGGGACATCCGAAAAGGAACTTTCGGATGTCCCTATTTCGCAAAAGAGACTTTCTAACCGGAGAATGCAACCGTCATTTCTGCAAGGGTCTCTAAATTGCATTTTTTCCTTCCAGTATTGAAAGGGACTGTCTGAGGTGCTAATTTGTATATTATCATTCATGTAATCCACCACTATTTATTGATGGTTATAATGTCTGAGTAAGTCACACTAGTGGTGTCATTACATGCATGCATGTCTTTTAACCCAGCATAAATGTCATAATCTGTGATTGTGGAGCACACACATTCATTTTCTTTCATCTCTTGCGTTACCAGATTTTTCTCCATCAGCTTAATTAAGGGAAGACCAGAATTATGCTGACAGCATCTGAACTGACTTCATGGGTCACAATTTCAAAGGGTTTGAGTATCTTGCATATAACTAAGATTATTCTCTAATGTGCTGCAGTAAGGTAGAAACCCCCTCTCTCTTTCTCATAGCTTGGCATGTATGTCTTGTTCTTTTTCCTCTAGATGCTGAAGCAAATAAAGGGTGGAATTCCACCTGGTTGCTGCCTCTTGCTTCAGTTGGTGCCATGACAAATAGAACTTTTCCTGCAGTTGCTGCAAAGTTCTACATGCTGTTGCTGAATGCTGAAAGAGCCCAGTAATTTTACACACCACAGCCAGCATCTATGCAGAGATAAGTAAATGATGCACTACCAAGTTTATTGTTTGTTCAAACCATGGTATGTGCTCAAATGTACCAATTCGTATGCCTTGTGAAACGTTACTTCTGTGAAATGTTACTTCTGCTATTGAAGACCACAAAGGACAGTTTTAGCAGGGTGAGCCTGTTTTTCAAATAGTTGACTTACATCTCATTTCACACAAAGAAGCAGAAGCTAGCAAGAATTGTCAGTGAGCGGGTATCACCATCCAACAGTTTTCCAAACTCAATAATTATTGGGCACCCCAAGTCAAAATAAATTTTGAGCTGTCCTGTTTTTTAAGCAGTTGGGTCAAAACCACCTAATAAAGGAGCAGATACATATATAGTATTGTATAAAGCCTTCAACTTTTTATCTTATTATAAATTTACCATTTTCTGACTTTCCTTACACTGTCTTTCTCCTGGCTGGATTCTAAGACCTCTGGTGGCACGTCGACTTGCAAAATAATGGCAGAGACGCTATGCTGACGTGAAGGGTCAGCTCATTTGCTCTCCTGTCATTACCCAGCAAGCCACAAGGAGCTGCAAGGAGAGAGGCTGTGCTATGCTGACAGCATAACACAGCTTCTCTCACTGCAACTCCTTCTTTTGTGACCGGCATGGACTCACTGCCATAATCACCAGACATGAACACATATGTATGCTTAATGTAGGATTATAATAAGGAGCAGTAACACCATCTAGTTTATTTTAATTGGCTGTAAGGACGTGAGCACTATTAATTACTGATATGGGGCCGTGTTCAGAGAACCGTTTTTGCAGGTAGTTCTGTGTGTATTTTAATGATCTGATGAACTGCGCATGCGTAGTAACTAAATTTACGCTATCTACGTTGAATTTACGCACGGAAGTCCATTAGGCACAGACTTGTGAATCGCACGTGATCAAATACGTACTGAGGGGCGTGGTTGTAATCCGTCCGGGGACAGATACGTGAAAGTGGGTGGGAGGAGGAATTTAAATGACCATTTGAGGGCGTGGTGAGGGCGCGGTTAGTTAGATACGCAAGAATTATAGGCACAGAAATGCACACTTAAAGATAAGGGTGGTGGAGGCATTCGTAAGTTAAGGACAACCCGACCGTGTGAGGAGAGTGACATGGCTGTTGCCTTACAATGACCGTGCGTATAATTACGAACCTTTCGCTGACAGATCTCTGAATATGGTCCACAATCCTTACTAAATGTACTTAGCATAACTCAGCAGCTATGCACAGGTTGTAAAACGGCATATGGCCACACCATATAGCTACAAGGTTCTCTACCAACAGTTACACTTATTCATTGCCAGATGCACCAATGACTAAATACACCCTTTTTTATCTAGTCATATACCCCTACTTTCTTTGATAATAGATAAATGACTATTCTTCGTAATTAAGTTGAAACAAATAAAATTCTAAACAATATTGAAGGCATGTCAATAACTGTGGGCCATATTCAGGCATCTCTCTGACACCCGATTTACACGTCCAAAGTGCGCATGTGCCCAGCCAATGTTAAGCAGTGGATCTCCTATCGCATAAAACAATCGAGTTTTGTACAATAGGAGAGCGTCCGACAGTGCAGGCTCTCCCCTCTGCCGCCATAAGTATGTAAAAGGACGGGGAAGAGGAGATTCATTTTACAGTATAGCCACGTTTAAAGCCTTCCATGCAGATTAGCAGTTGTATAGACCGCTGGTCCGCACAACACAGTGAAGGCAGCCTTATGGCAGCATAACTGAACAAAACTCTGCATGAGAGAGGGGATTGACAGGGGAGTTCACTCCCCTCTCCCGTGCGGACAGACAGACTTCCGTGCACGCGGTAAACACACAGAGGTCAGGGTCTAGTCACGCGTCTTAACTCATTTACTCCACTAATGGCAGTCATTTTTGTAATGGTGTTTAACACAAAAAAAAAAGATTACAATGAATGTGCTCTATAATATTAACAAAAAATATACAAGAAACATTTAGCTTTCTACCCTACGCCTTATAAAACATTAATCCATAAAATGCCAGAATAAATTGGCCTTTGGAAACCTGGGGCTAGATTTACTAAACTGCGGAAAAGGAAAAGTGGAGATGTTGGGCCAGATTTAAGCTAATTTAAGCATGCTGCATGCGTACATCTGGCTGTGGGAACAGTGCACGCGGCAGATGTTACGCATCGTAACTCTAATGTACGTAACTTGTGCATAACTCCGTATGAAAGGGCATCTCTATGCAAGCCCATTATACATATTGTAGGATGAGAGAGGCATTTAAATTGTACAGTAAAGGCTGGGTTAGGCACTTACATACGACAAGGCGACACGTACAACCAGAGATATGCAAGGAAAAGTTAAGGTAGGGTTCTGAACACGTAAATCAACTAATTTACATGCTTGCCAGGGGAGTGCATTATACTTAGCAGTGCATAAGTTGGTTATGCTTGCGCACATAAAACGGCCTTAAGTCTGGATCTGGCCTGTTGCCCATAACAACCAACGAGATTCCAGTTCTCACTTTCCTATTACATACTAAAGATTGTCAGCTAGAATCTGGTTGCTATGAGCAACATCTCTGCTTTTCCTTTTCCGCAGCTTAGTTAAGCCCCTGGTAGCCAACAAATTATAAACACTTCAGCTGCCCCTTGTCTAGTAAAAATGTAGACATTTGCTATTTTACAATAGCATGAGTAAAAAATATCATATCGCTTAAATTTGATCCACAGTGGAATGTTTCTTCTAAACTTTATTTTCTCTTCATGAAAACCGGTTGCAGTCCCTGCATAGAATGAGGGATTTCCAAAATAGGGACATCCAAAAGTTGCTTTACGGATGTCCCTATTTTGAATACCCCCCCATTTAAAAAAAAAAATTAGAATGGGTGAGCATGCCGATCGGCATACTCACACATTCCTTTTCGGAAATGCCACTACCTCAGGACCTGGACCACGGGAAATGCCACTACCTCAGGACCTGGACCACCTCTCCAGGGTTAGGATCAGGCTGCAGGGGAGGGAGGGTTAGGGTCAGACTGCAGGGGAGGGAGGGTTACGGTCAGGCTGTGGGAAATGGAAGGTTAGCGTCAGACTGCAGGGAAGGGAGGGTTAGGGTGAGGCTGTAGGGAACAGAGGGTTAGGGTCAGGCTGCGGCAGATGGTGGGTTAGAATCAGGCTGCGGGGAAGGGATGGTTAGGGTTAGGGTAATGAAAGGGGAGAGTTAGGGTTAGAATTAGGGGAAGGGTTGGGGTTAGTTTTGCCATTTACCATTCGGAGCACCGTGTTCGGTGCTCCATTAATCGATTGCTATGCCTCATCAAGGCATAAGCAATCGAAATCCCAGCCAGTTTCGAAAAAGGCCACATGAAAATAGGGCCGTTCTTTCCAGGCACCCATACCCCATGAAAACAGGCTTAACATATAATAAATTAATATATAATAATAGATCATTAATACATGTACACCTCAAGCTGGGAACACACTTAAAATTTCCCTGGCTCCCAATTAAACAGTCTGATATCTGGGAAAATGGTAAAAAGTGTATACACTGTCCTGTAATCAGGCCGAGTTTTTGGCTGCACTTCACTATCCTAACATGAAGGGCACAGCATCAGTCAGATCGATTAACATAGCAGGCCATCCGATTATCAGACAAGTGCATTTCTGGAACATTTTGCTGGTGTCTCTAACAAATAAGCATATACTCTGATTATTGGGCCAATTAGCCAATCTTCGCCTGACAAAAATAATGATGTACAGAAATAAGTGGTAACACTGTAGTAGCTATTCTTTTATACAAAAAAACTGTATAACATATAAGTATCTAAACTTGTCTCTTTAGCTCATGAGAGGCTTTCTAGTAGCACTTCATTGAGGTCATCTTAAAATATATGTAATGAATTTGTACAAAGTATACAGTAGCTGTGTTTAGCTTTAAAAAAGCAAATAACTGACACAAAATAATGCTGTAATAAACTAGTTCTTAACCTGGCCACACACTAAAGCAATTATCCACCTGATCCTACAATTATTTTGGACTGGGCCAAAAATCGCTCTAGTGTGTGGTGCATATTTAAACTGTTAGCCTACTGTGTTAGCCTCAACCACCTCAGATGGGAGGCTGTTCCACTTATCTATCACCCTTTCAGTGAAGTAAATTTTCTGCACATTTCCTCTGAATCTACCACCCTCCAGTTTAAATGCATAATCCCATGTTCTATTTCACCTCTTTCTTTGAAAAATGGTACCCTCCTCTAGCTGGTCACAACCCGTGATGTATTTGAAAGCTGCTATCATGTCCCCCCTCTCCCTTCTCTGCTCCAAGCTATACATGTTTAGTTCCTCTAGCCTTTCTTGGTATGATTTGTTACAAAGGCCATGGACCATTTTAGTTCTTCTTTGCACAGTCTCTCTCTAATGTATTTAAGTCTTTCTGGAGATATGGCCTCCAGAACTGAACACAGTATTCTAGGTGAGGACGTACCAATGATTTATAAAGGGGCATCACTACTTCTCTCTTTCTGCTACTAATTCCTCTCCCTATGCACCCAAGCATCTGACTCGCCTTTCTCATTGCTTTGTTACATTGGGCTAGATCCAGACTTAAGTAAGTGTTTGAAATTAGTTACTCCTGGGCTAAACCATGTTGATTGCAGAGTCAAGGTAATTGTATTCTTTGCATGCAGGGATATATCTTTGAATTGCTTACTGTACACAGATACTGACCAGCTCTACTATTACAATGGAACGGATTCAGACCCCCGCATGTTTTCTGTGTGTGCAGGGGTCTGTAAGTACGCGAGAGAAAGGGGAGTGCACTGTCACTTCCCTCTCTCTTGCGGGCTTTATGGCATCTTACGCTGCCATAAGCCTGCATTAAGTGTATCGAGCCCCCTCCCACACTGTACATTTAGCATGCTTCCCCCCGCCCGCTTTAGCAGAAATGGAAATGGGCACTGATAGTTTACACGCTAGGGTTACTATAGTAACCCTAGCGTAACATCTGGGGGGGTGCTCCAGTGCAGTCAGGTCACTTACGCACCTTGCGTGTGTTAGTGACCTCTCCTTATTAATTCTGAATCCGGTTCAATGTTATTTAGACTTTGGATAGGAAACATCACCTCTCAACTCTAACCAAGTATTGTACGCGCCGTAATCACCCTACCTGTAGGGATTTAAAAATATATATATATATAAATGATATCAAATAAAAATACATTAAACCGGACTTGAACAAATAAATATAAAAACGAAAACTATTTATTGAATAAAAATATAATAATAAACACAAATTCAAAAAAAACGGTACAGCTAAACATTAAGTGTGAGGTCAGTATATCACACAAGATGGTATTTAAATATTATACAAAAATGTATTCAGGGATACCAATGATACAACAAAAAACATTGAATATTAAAATAGGAGAGAGGATATTGTTACTGTTGATCCTCAAAATCATTATGAGACAGCAACAAAGTGATTTGCTTCATATAAGTGCAAAAGCCAGAACTGTAAAGTCAGTGCTTCATGAGATATGGAGCTATTAGCCAACTTTGTAGCCCCTTATACTTATTAATATTCTTTTGTGTAAAATGTTTGCTTACAGAAATATTTCTTTTTAGTTCGTGAATTCCCTATCAACTTAATCTATCTCTTTAACTTTATATCACAATGCATGTTTCTCTCAAACGAGAACAATCAATTTCAACAGTCACATATTTTAATCATTGGACTAGCATCTTAACACACATGTAAATCATGGAGCTAACATCTTCACATTATTTTTTATCTTAATTTATTTTATTTATTTTTATATTAGGTTAACTACCA
>WWET01000766.1:406397-419625 GCA_011038615.1 Limnodynastes dumerilii | reverse complement strand
TGGCTGGTCCATTGTGTGATATATAGCACTTGCCCTTATGTATCAAACCCATTGTCCTATAGAGTGTAAGCCTGTGAGCAGGGCCCTCTACCCACCCAGTCTGTCTGTTATTCCCAGTATTGTTATAAAGATTGTAACATTGTAAAGCGCTACGTAATCTGTGGGCGCTATATAAAAACCTGTTAATAAAATAAATAAATAATAATAATTAATCTGGCTCTCCCTGAAATCAACATGGTTTAGCCCTTGAGTAACTAAGTTCATGCATTTATCAAGGTCTGGATCCAGCCCAAAATGTATATGGCCTGATCCAGACCTCCATGCATTTTCCGCACACATAGAGGTCTGTAAGGGAGTGAGATCCCTGGTTACTCCCCTCTCAGTTGAGTTCTGTACGCTAGTGCATGTGCAGATGTTACATTATAAGTGACTTACACAAGACTCTTGATTAAGGATCGTATTTACAGATCCGTGTTTACGGCGGATTGCGTGCGTATTTTTAGGAGTGGGTTAACTGTGCATGCGTAGTAACTTTTCCACGCACATTACGTAGTATTTACGCACGTAAGTCCTTTCTGCACAGACTTATGAATCGCACCTTGGGACATACGTACGGAGGGGCATGGTTTTTAGCTGGAGGTTAGAAGTTACGTGAAAGAGGGTGGGGTAAGCATTTAAATGGGCATTTGAGGGCGCGGTTAGATAAATACGCACATACGTAAGTAACATACGGCGTGTAAGTACACACGTAGAGATAAGAGTGCCCTATAGAGGCGTAAGTCACCGAAAACCCGTCCAGCTGAGGGGAGTGTTATGGGTGTTGCCTTACTACATGCGTGCGTAAATACGCACACGTAAAAAATACAGATCTGTGAAACCAGTCCTAAGTCCCTAAGTTATGAAATGAGGGTCAGGCTCAATGTCTGCAATAATCAAAAAGGAAAAGTAGAGTTATAGTTCAAAAGCATTAAACTGGCAACCACGCAAAGAACAGACAGCACTGCATCTCGTTAGCAAAGCTAATTAAGAACATGGAACTACATAAAAAATCCTATTATTGTGGTGTCATTGCAATATAGATATTATGGTCCATGTGTAGTGTCTGAAGTATGGTGGGAGAACAAGAAAGTGGCAGATAGTGATCGTATGAGAGAGAGAAACACAGCAATGCTAGTAATATTGTTAGGGACATGAAAACTTGTTTTGTGTCTTTCATCAGTTTCTTTGCGCTGGTCCTGGATTCCAGATGTCCCAATCACCAGATCAGTTGTTGGGGGAGGAATTGTAGCATAGCATTCTTCTTCCTTTCCTTATAAACATTCTTGCAAGGCGGGTTTACTTTCTGGATGTAAGGGGCGGATTGGTCATAGGATTTACAGGGAATTTTCCCAGTAGGCCGATCACGTTTGGAGGCCACCAGCAGGACCTCTTTCTTCTTTCAGGGTTAGGATGTTGACTAGTGGGTGGTGGTCACTAGGATGCTCTCTGAATTTGACGGTGGTCAGTGGAATGTTCACTGTACTAGCTGGTGGTCACTAGGATGCTGTCTTTATTTGGTTGTGGTCACTAGGATGCTCTCTGTATTGCATTGCGGTCACTATAAATTTATTGTATTATGAAATACTACTCAGTATATATTGTATTTCATTGTAATTTTTTTTATATAACACCAGTTCTTGTATTTAATTGGCTTCTACATAACGCACTCAAATATATTATCTGCTCTTATTAAGGTTCTTTATTCTCTTATAATAACATTTATTTCTTCCAGTATATAGTTGATTCAACTCACATGTGGCCTCTTACAGATTTTATCCAGGGCCACATTAAGTTACCAATTCGTCCCTGCTGGACATTCTGGGACAAATGAGATGTGAGAACCACTGGTTCTTTGTAACTTCTGGGTTCCGGGTCACTACTGAGTGCTTAAAAGGCAGCTGATGGACATGTTGAATGCTCTCTTGTTGTGTTGAATCTAGATGCTAGGTCACTTTCTCTACTTCTGCCAGCTGTTTAGAGCACAACCGGTGGATGTGACTGAAGATCTCCTGCTGTGCAGGAATTTAAATGTACGTTCAATGTTTCTGCCTAGGAAATCTCAGGTTGCAGTGAGTAGACAAAAGTTTTCGACACTGGATGGGTGTTTTGTAAATTTATTAGTAGTCAAAAAAACAAATATAAATGGAGTCAATTAAAGTGTCAGAGTTCTGTTGTTGTTCTAACACGTTTCGTCACTAACACATATGACTTCATCAGGGGTTACAGGCAGGGCCGGCCCTAGGGTCTAGAGTATATATACCTATTTGGGGTATATGGTGACCCTTGTGATTGGAAGGTGGGATTGAGCAGTCTTATAGGTCAGTCTGTGAGGGATATTAGTATAGCACTATTGTTAAGCAAAGTAAGCTAGCGATGAGAGGGTACAGTAATGGAATTATGCAGTAAAAAGGCACAAAAACAGTAATATACAGTGGGTGGTATAGGTGTGTAATAAGACACAGTGGGTCAGCGTTGAGATGATATGACCTGGTTGTAATGCACTGAGGCAGCACCAAAAGCAGTCAGACACAGTAACAGAGCATAGATACAGTGGGTTTACTTATTTGTGATGGATTGTATTAATAAGTAAAGCTGCATGATGGGTTGAATGTCCATGCCAATATTTAGGCCCCTGGGCTAGAGGGTTCTTAATAGGAAGATCCATTTTAATTCAATTTTATTTATTTATTTCAGATTGTCTCCCCCTCATCAGTTTATGTCTGCCTGTTCAGTAGTTTGAGACCTCAGATTTCAGGGTTCCTGTTGTGTATTAAAATGCTGTGAGTCTTGTGGTGTGTCTCGCCTTGTGGTGTGCCTTGGAGGCTGGACGGTCGCTCTAATAAGTATTCAGTATTTTTAGTGTGGCATGTCAGTGTTTTTTCTTTTATGGTATTCCCTATTTGGGATGTTAGATCTGAAGATTTCAAGGAGTTTGGATCTCTGATATTTGAGGGATTTACATCTGTTTCCACAGTGATAGGTTCCAGGTATTTGTATCTTCCTTCATTATGTGGTTCCTTAATTCTTTTTGTTGTATACTGTGTGCTTTCCTAAAGACCACAGGCCATATTTACTAAGCTGAGGGTTTGGAAAAGTGGAGATGTTGCCCATAGCAACCAATTCAGATCCTCTAGTATGCAATAGGAAAGTGAGAGCTATAATCTGATTAGTTGCTCCACTTTTCCAAACCTGCAGCTTAGTAAATCTGGCCCCACATCTGGTTTGTCTCCTGTTATACCTTTCAGTATCTCATCTTGTTGTACAGGGAAGCCACCAGGAGTTTTGGTGCTCGGGACATGAACTGCGGTGCTCGTTACCTGTCGTAACACAAGGATGTCTGAAATAATTTACTAACTTGAGCCCCTGCTTTCTAAGTAGCTTCTGGTATTTCCCCTCCTGCACCTACGTGCGGTGCATTTAGACTACCTTCTCACTAACCTGATAATAGTGTTTTCTTTGTTGGACACTTTGATTTTCTGAAGACAAAGAAAAAAATAGTTAAAAAAAGAAAACGAATTCTCCTCCTTATAAAAACGATGATGTGCACTGCTATAAAATAATTGACCTGGAAGTTGATATCGATAAGCATCTGGTATGGCCGCATTTTATGTGAGCTCCGTCCCGACACCTTCAACCTGCCTTAACCACTGGAGAAAGCTGACCGAATCTCATCTATGAGACACACATCACGTCCCTGAGAGTAGTGAGTCCGGCGGTACCTGGTGTCGGAGGTGATCGGAGGCTGAGAGCAGTTGTGTCCCGGAGTCCGGCCTGCATGGTGGCCACTTCAGCCTACAGCGGAGCGGGAGTGCCCGCAGAGGAGATCTAGTTCTGGCCCAGAGACGCGGAGGTATTGGAGAACGGGAGCGGTGCAGGTACTGGGTGCCCCCCGGGACCTGGACTGTTGGAGGAGAGTTCTGAACGGTCACACGTGCAGCGTCTGCCATCTTGAGACTGACCGCCCTGACTCCTGAGTGCCTACGGACTGCAGGCTGGCGGAGAGTATCGGCGGCCCCCCTGAACGGAGTCCAACGTGGAACGCCGCCTGTCCTCTATTTGATTGACTGGGACCCCTTGCTATCATCCCGGGCGGACCGCATGGTGTAGCGCGCGAACGGCGCGTAACTACGCTGTAGTTACGGACACCCGATCCAGGGCACCTAGAAAAAATGGATTACTCCGGGCAACATCTGCAGAAATGCCGATCTTATGCAGCCGCCCGCTGTAACTACGGCGGGCGGCGTAGTTCTGGATCAGGTCCTAAGTGCTTTTAAAACATTTAAAGGAATTGGCTCTTCATGGTTGGATCAAAAAAGATTGGAAAAAAGTCATGTTTCTGCAACATATTGGTTGCGACACATTGGCTGTGTGTAACAAAGTGAATCAGGAAAAAAAATTGTTAGCCTGGAAAGGCAAAAATAATTAGTGGTGTTTAATTGTAGCACTTACTGCTATCACGCACTATAATGTGCACAAAAATGTTGTGATTGACAGACAGTAGTACAAAAAATATTGCTGTTCAAAGCACAGTATTTCCATGCACAAATGTTGGTATTGGTTCGTGGCACGATACAACATATGACTTATGCTATCATATGTTGTATTATGGAAACCATTCTGTTCCACTTAGATCCCTAAAATTTGGTACTGTCAGATTAATCAGAATTCCAAGCTGCTCATTTCTAGTTGTATATGTTGTAAATAATTTGTGATTAGGTATTATAACTGCTAGTAACAGGCAGCTCTTGATTTTTTTATGGTACATAGCTGCCATGGTCTGCAGATAAAACCCCAGTGTGGTTCTCTCTCTGCTGGAGGACCCAATAGGCTTGTGGTTAGAGTTAGGATAAAAGGCTTACCTGTCAGTGGAGAAATCTTTGTGAATCCAGAAGTCACAGTGCTCTTGAGAATGAACTGCCAGCAATTGCCAGCAGTCACCATTCAAATGCTGCAAGATGGCCCATCAGAAAACAGATCAACATATCCGCAAACTACACCCAACACCTTACAGACAAAGACTACACCTTTTTATCACACATGAATTACACACAGGATAGACTAATTTCTGTTTATTTCAAACTTTTTTTTATTGGAGCATAAGAAAGAATAATCGTGTAACAACATGTATGCATTGAACACAACATGAGGTTCAGAATGAATATATAACAGAGACAAAGCAATGTTAACATATCAGCCATCAGGTGCTAAGTCACAATGAACATTTTAGCTAATTCAGGAACATGTATAACATAACAAATATCAGTCAGGTATCAATGAAAGTAACATTAGGTGTAACATTGGATCTTTAGAACAAGGTGGTCTCTAGGTTCCAGCGCCATTTCCCAAAGAGGATGCGTGTTCCAGTATCTCCGTGGTCATTAGTTGGAGAGGCGGAGCACCTAGAAGGAACCTCACCTCATACCCGTATGTAGGGCAAAAGCATTCCTGAATATTTAGCTCAATTTGGGCTGATAACGTGTTCATAAATATAGACCAATTTTTAAATAACTGAACTACAGACTTTTCTTTAGTTAGCGTAGTCTCCAGCCACTCCATTCGGAAAAAATGGAAACGTTTAGCGTGAAACAATGCAATAGGAGAAGGATCTGAACTAATCCAACTTTGTAAAATGAATTTCTTTGCCTCCACAGAGGTTACAATCAACATTTGTTTTGATTGATGCTTCAATTTAAGTTCAGGATTAAGGAAGCCCATTCTTTTGTAAGCATCAATTTGAAGTTTTATTATAAATGAATATACCTGGTTCTAAAACCTCCTTATATAGGAACAGTCCCACATGCAATGAGTTAATGTTACGCCAGATTCACCACACTTAGGACAAGGATGGCTGTCAGAGACTCCCATTGTAAACCGTCTGCGTCTGGGGATATGTAACCTCTGCGGTAAATACACAATAGCATCTCTCTATAAGTGCTTGGCTTAAGTATTCTAAAAGAGGTAGACAATGAGTACAATAAATGATCAATAGTAATATTAGGGAATATAGGTTAAGCCTCCCCTTATATTACCATAATCAAGCAAGTGTCTAATATAATGGTAATTACGGGATATAGCCCCTCTACTAGGTTGAGGCTGCATCAATGTAGTATCCAGCTCGTTATACCAGTCTACATCTTGAAATGATCGTGTGACCTCATGTGCATAGTGTAACGCCTGATGTATTGTGAAAGAATGCATCACAGAGATATTAAACTTTGCTTGCACTTGGGTGACTGTCAGAACAGTTTTCTGCCGAGGATCAGTCAAATCTTTGATGCAAGACAGTTTTTTAGCCGCCCAACCTCTAAAAGGCTGTGATACTTCCCTGTTTTGGAAATCTGGGTTACCAACAAGTGGGAGAAAAAAAGATTTATGATTTTGCAACCCTTTACGTTTTTGAACTGCCTTCCATGTAATCCAAGCAAACATGAGCAAAGGGTTATCTTCTATTTCCTATATTAAGATGCTTCTATTGCAGTGTAAGAAAGAGGGGAGAGAGGTGGTTATAAGAAAAGCCTGCTCAACTGGGGCATTAGAATGAATTGCAGTAGAGTGTAACCAGTCCCTTATAATGCAGAAGTGACTAGCATAGCCGTAATATTTCAAATAAATCCTGGACCTTTTACCCTTCCATATGAATTTTCCAAAGGCCGTGTTCAACAGTCGCTCATCTTTTACAGAAAGTATGATAGGGAGCATCTGGAGGGGGTATAGTAATTTTGGAAATATTATCATTTTAATGATATATATACTGCCCGAAAAAGACAGGGGAAGACCATTCCAGCGTTCCATAGTATCACAGGCCTTAGCATTTAATGAGCAAAGATGAATTTTGCATAATGAGTGTTAATTTTTAGGGAGATGCAGACCTAAGTATGTTAAGGAATGTGTAGCCCATTTGATGTGGCACCTTTTGTACCAAGAAGGACAGGAACCCTGACCTAGCCAAAGGGCAATCGACTTGGATTGGTTTATAGCAAACCCCGCAACTCTTCCAAAGGCAGTAATAATATCCAATATTTTACTCAACGAATGTAGTGGGTTGGATATGTACAGCAGCAAGTTGTCTGCTGTTACACTCTATTTCCCTCTCCTCGTGGTGCTCCCGCTCTGGCCAACGCACATTCTTACCTTCTGCTCCGGACACCGCTTCAGACCACCGTTGCATGCCTCGGACGGCATGTAAACAAACGCCACGTGCGTTCTCGCAGCGTGTCAGGTGCGCGCGCTCTCTCTCTCCTTGCTCGCCCCCCTAGTGGGGAAAGTACCTATCAGCACTCTCCTATTCAGCTTGCGAGCCAATCATCCTTCAGCAGCCTCTATTTAAATATTTCTCTCCTAGTGCCTGGCGCCGATTATAGCTTCTGTTTCAGTGCTGTAGTCTGCTATTTCCGTGTGCCTAGTGAATTGATCGTTGAGTGCCCTTTATCCTTGTCTTATTCCTGCCTTATTTATCTAGTGTATTCCATTCCCATTTCTCCCTCCTTCGTGTTTTTATCGTATCCTATTTGCCTGCCCTTTTCCCTGGAGTGTATGTCTGTGTTACCCCTTGGGGGGTCCCGCTGGATGTCTGTGCGTGTGCATGTCCTTGTCCGTCTAGTCCTGTCCTGTGAACCATCTTTCATCCATCGTACCTTGTTTAATGTTAACTGTCGTCCGTTCCAGATCAGTTCCTTCCGACCTGCCCTGCTCCCACTTCTCTTAAATCCATCTCTCTCCCGGTTTGGGTACTCACCCCTGGTGTCTTACTTCTCGTTTCCACGGGTCTGGTTCAACGGGGTACGACCAGGTTATTGGGCCGCAGTCAAATCCATCCCCACCATCAGGGGCTCTGGTGAAAACCCCCCGATAATAAAGACTACGTGCCCCAGTAATCGACTCGGTCACATTACCTTTTTTTCCCGTGGTCACCCCGGTACTCACCGAGGTAATCCCGAGGTACCACACCGATCCATTGATCTCTCCACGACAACTCCGGTTCTCATCCAGGTAAACCCAGAGTGTCGTAACATCTGCAAAGGCTGTAAGTTTTGTAACTACATTTCCAATTTTAATGCCTTGGAATTCTTGGGTGAGCTGTAATACTAAGTTAAAAGAAGCGATGACAAGGGACAACCTTGCCTTGTCCCTCTAGACACATAAACCAGGGAACTATAAGTCCCATTTATAATTAACCTGGTTGATGGAGATGTATAAATATACTCTATAAAGTTTGAAAATTTGTTTCCAAAGCCCCTTATGTCAAATATATGGCATAAGTGCGGCATCCAAACTTACAGGATAGACTAATTTCTAATGGATCACTCTAAGCTACATTACCTTTTGGAAGCCAGTATAGTATACAAACAAAATGGAAGTTGATCAGATCAATTTATAGGTAAATGCAAACAGGTGCATGAAAGGCAGAGGTTAATCTACTAGCAACAGAAACAAAAGAAACAAAGGAAAGGAAATGCCCAGGCAACACTGCCATTAACCAGTAACAGATGCATGAAAGGCAGGGGTGATCTGCTAGCAACAGAAACAAAGGAAGCCAGTATAGGTAACATTACATGGTCAGACCATGCCCCAATTTATCTTAAACTTCAGTTCAGCAAGACACTCAGAGGTCTTGGACATGGAGACTTAAAGAGTTGATTCTCCAGGACCCAGTGACACACTCTCAATTTGAGAAAGCAATCCTAGACTACACTGAGGTAGGTGACATTGGTGACATTTCTAAAATTTAAGTTTACAAGTCTTCATCAGAGATCACTCTATCAAGCTAGGTTCCTACCTTAACAAACAGGGAGAAACCCAATGAGATGCCCTCCTCAATAAGATACACTCCCTAGAGACTCTTTACAAGAAGTCCTTGTCCCCAGCCACAGGGCTCTCAAAGATTTATTAAGATTTCTTAAGTTTCCAGACAGAGCTTCTTAAGTGTGAATCAGGTCCAAAGCTCTCCTCTCCTTTATCACCACTAACCCCGCTCATCTACAACACTGATTTTATACCAGTAAAAGATTACGAGAGTGCCTGCCTTAACCCATAAAAGTGATTTCTGCCATATATGGTGCGTCTGTCTAAAAATTGTGCTCTACTGGAAGCTGCTCATACATTAGTGTAAGCTTTTACAGGGCTCAGACATTGAATTCTAGCTCTTCCCCCTCTCTGAAATGCCCGTACCTTGCTATAAAAAATCCCTTCTCAAACATCTTAATAATGCGACAAAGTCTGAGTGCAATAACTACTACATGTCAATGGAAGAACTAATATTCACCTTACCAGAACAGGTCCCTATTTACATAGCAACATTGGGCCTGATCCAGAGCTACGGCCGCCGTCGCTAGTACCGCGGCCGTAGCCCTAATGCGCATGCGCCGGGCAGATGTTGCCCGGCGTCACTATGGAAACGCCCGATCGTAGATCTTTCTTGATGTGTTACAAGCTCATCCAAACAACAGAAAACTGTGTACATTCTTTTTCTTCCTTTTATTAGTAAACTGCTGGAAAGACTGGGGTTCTAGCTGAGATCAAGGTTGGCTGCATCTGAAGGTGAGTAACTTTCTCTGCATGGCTAAAAACAGTAATTTCACACCTTTCCAGTGATCTGCAGAGACAGTATGCAGGAATGACCATTGCCTAGTCAGAGGCCCATGTAACAATAAAATCAGCTAGCAATGCTTATAGGCAATGAACATTACACCTATACGCGAGAATGAAGAATGTTGGTGCTATGTGGGGTTCGGCAGCTGATCGTACTTTCTACTCCCTAACCAGCCACTCAGGTGCATTTATAATGTTATTTCTCTTTGTAAAATGGATGCTCTCCATTTACAAAAGAATTAGTTCAAAGAATAACTATCTGCATTAAGGTATTTTACAAAACATTTTATTGAATATAATTCATTCTAACATTTTGGTTAGTATAAGCAATCCCAACCTAGTTTTATATGCTGACCCAACTTTGATTTTATAACTTCAAATCTGAGGCCAGATTCTTAGTTCTAAGTATGTATTACTGACAGTCTTGTGAGCTAAATGTAAGGACCTGGCTGCTTGCCTCATCACAAGACTCGGGTATGTTTTCAATTAGCCACTGACCTTGTTTTCCAGCTGTTTTGCAGCATGGACAAAGGCAGATTTATTTATTTTTTGCCGAAAAACAAAGACACTAAAATCTTAAAATAGAAATTGTATATAAGGCATAAAATAGCATAAACGCATTTGACTTTGTAATAAATTATATAATTCACCGTGCATGAACTTAAATTATGCTTGAAGAAGCTATAACATGGCCTTGTACCAAAGCGCCAGTGAATCTCTGCAATCAAAGTAGGAAGGAAAGAGATAGGTGGATTTTTTTTTTTACTTTTTTTTAAAAAACAAAGGGCTGGATCCAGACTTAAGTAAGTGTTTGAAAATAGGTACTCCTGGGCTAAACCATGTTGATTGCAGGGGGAGTCAAATTAATTGTATTCTTTGCATGCAGGGATATATCTTTGAATTGTTTACTGCACACAGATACTGACCAGCTTTACTATCACACTGGTATTAAGACTTGGGCTAGGAAACATAACCTCTCAACTCTAATACTGTTTGCAACAGATGAAATATGACTCCCCTGCAATCAACATGGTTTAGCCCAGGAGTAACTAATTTCAAGCACTTATTTAAGTCTGGATCCAGCCCAAAGTTTTAAACACCAGTGTAAAGGATGTAAGAAAAAAAAATGTTTTCATGAAAACCAGAATATTGAACATTCTGGGCTCATGCACTGTTGCAGGTCCATAGTGTTATGGGTATTTTTTATATAAAGCGCCAATGTCTGAACAGGCCCCCCCCACACCACACATCAAGAAATAAAGACACGACAACAGATATTGCTTTTAAAATAGGGGGCATAGTTTATTGATTTGAATAAGATTAGACTATAAGGGAAGAAATCAGGTGGCGGTAATAGAAAAGGTGGGAGGTCAGCAAACCCGGGAGGCAACAATGGTAACACGGGAAGCAAAAACATATCAATTTATAAACTAGTCAAACCCGCCCCCTCTCTATTCTAACTGGCTAATACCTCTCAAACCTCTCTAACCCCTTTTTGTCTGAAGTGAGGAGCCTGCCAGACAAGGAATTCGTTTATGCCTAAATGACATTCTCTCTATTTATTTAGCATTTTTTCAGTACCGTGTACACTGAGAAAGAAATCACATGAAATTTCTTACAATTACTGCATGATATTACAGAGCGGTGGTTAAGGGCAGGGATCTACAACTTTAAGCTTGGATGTGTTGACGTACTTTATATCAATATTCACTTGAAATGTATACAATTGCTATACTTTGTGGTGTATAAACATGCAGAGGCCCAATTCTGGTACAAGTATGTCCACACACATATACCAATCAGAGGAGTCAGACAAACTGGTGTTGCTGGTAGTATGCTGGAACTGGTCAGAGGTCAGAGATGCATTTGTTACACAAATAAGCAGCAACAAAACCAGGGTTTAAGGCTTGGTACACACTGAAAGTTTTAACTCATGATCCGACATCTTGTCAAAAAGAAGTAATCATTTTAAGCAACAGAAAGTCTGTTCGTGCAAGCCGTAATTAAACAATGGGAAACAGTTAAGTCTCTGAACTTTTAGGAAAACTTTTTTTTTTGCATTAATTTTCTATCATGTTGTCTCATTTGTATGTGATTTTCTTAAAACTCACATTATTTATTTTACCCATGAATATGTCGGTTTCAACCACTCAACATTTATGTTGCACCTGATTTAAAAGTGCTAAAAGTTAAATAAAAAATCTATCTTATTTTTTTTATGTATTTTATTAATAAATAAGGGAATATATATTTCAGAGGAAAAAGTAATTGGTCATCAGAACCAGAATATATAAATTAATAAAGTTTTGCAAAAAGAATGCAACGTTTGCCATGTTAACCGCACACCAGGGTGTGAAGTCTAACTGGTGGTAGGTCTAGGGAGCCTGATGGTAGAGATAGACATGTGCGGCAGTCACCCAGCAGACCGCGGCCCTCAGTGGTAGATCCTGGAGTAGAAGTAAGGGTTGGGAAGTCCAGCATCATAAAATGACTGGGTACACTGATGGTATAGAAGACGAGACAGGAACTGGACATAGTAGAACACAAATGACTAGACATTACAAAGAGCTGGGAAGACAGACTAGACAAGATCCAGAGAGGGAGGACTAATCCAGGACCTGCTGCAAGCAATGGCTAAACACAACAGGACACAGCAGACCAAGAGGACCCAAACAAGAATAGTGAACAGACTTAGACAGGTTCCTGGAATAAATGAGGAATGGTACTGTTGAACAGATATAAAAAGCGAACACTGATACAGGGAGAGCAGAGCATGAGTAATGGAGCGAGAACACAGTAGGATGATAAAAGTAATGAGGAAAGGAACACATGAATGGGCAGAAATAAGCACATAGGGGCGAAAGGAAATCAGGGAGCAGTAAAGCAAGTGCAGACGCTGGAGATGACAAGAGAAACATGACAGAGACAACAGAGACAAGGTAATTATCAAACAAGTGACCTGCAGGAAGCAGGGCTAGAAAACAGTATCAACAGCAAGGCAGCCAGAGAATACAAGACAATATCTATGGCAAGGGAGAGATCTACCCAGCAGATATTTAAGGCCAAATGCAGCCAATCAGTGCTAGAGAGGTAGAACAGACCAGTCAGGAACACTTGTGCATAAGCATAATATACATCACAGTGTCCCAGGGGACACAGCATGCATGGCATTCCAGCTACCTAGTAACAGGTGTGACCTGCTGGAGGTGGAAGGGGTCATGCCACTGTGCACATACTCACAGCATACTCACAGCAGCACGTAACAAAAAAGTAATGGATAAAAATATCATATAAAATTTTATACATCAGTGGACGAAGTGGAAAACATAGAAATAATAGAAGTGAATGGAGAATTATATCTATTCAATGAAATCAGTTGGAGAAGTGATGGTGTGGCATACCCCTGTATATCCCCTCACTGCAAGCCCTGTAACACATACATAATCCATTGTAAATACACACAGCAATATTAATACTGAGGGGATAGGTGAAGTGTAAGGCTTCCATAGTTACACCTGTAAGAGTTATATTAAAATAATTATTCAGTTTGTGGTATAGATTTGGTAGCAAAGTTAATATATGTTAATATTTAAATGAATGA
>WWET01000766.1:376964-401742 GCA_011038615.1 Limnodynastes dumerilii | reverse complement strand
TAGTAGCGGCGTTGGGACGCTGGAGGGGACGTCCTCCAGCGTCCCAACGCTCACGTTACTCCAGGAGGGCGGGGGGAGGTAAGTAAATGAGGCCAGGGGGGCGGGCTAGGCGGCCATACGCTCCTGTGGGAGCCTTCAGCTGGCGTAAGGAAGGGGCCATACGCACGCACAGGGGGAGTGTCGGGGAAAGTGAACGCCGATATGCTGTGGTTTAGTAAGCACAGCGCATCGGCGTAGGTCAGGATCAGGCCCATTGTGTATAAGCACTGAATTTGCATTCTTAAGTCCAACGCAAATAGCGTGTAATAGTTACTATGCATGCGCAGTGCATCCGTTCTTAAAACCAGAAGAATTCTTAAGTGTGAATCAGGTCCAAAATTATTAAGACCAAGTGTTTGTTGGGTGTTTTATTACCATCAGAGAAATAAATTCTCGCTCTACACTACAGCGATTATTGATCTGATCACCTGATAATGGCACCCTATATAACTAAAGTCTTGAGAAAGACCACACAGCAGGTACAACATATTGTCTGATCCAATACTGCTCAAAGTAGAAGTCCAAGGACCAGAAGGGCTTTATAAATAATAAGATAAAAAAATAAGTCCTGCTATAACTGTGGTATTAAACCAAAAACTCCTTTTAAGCAATATCTTTTTTGTGTGATTATTGTTCTTTATTTATGTTCACTCTCAGTTGAATAAATCTTTTATTGCACTTCTATTGTTTTTGCAAACCTCTACCTCAAATGATTGGCACAACTACAAACCCTGACCCTATACCTGTTGGAGCTAGGGCCGTAAGTGACAAACAAGAGCTGTGCTACACAGATAGACCTAGACCCTGCCAGCACACTATGTGAACTAAAAAGAAAATTCCATGTCCAGCTACAAAAGAAAATACACTGATCTGATGTATTATTACATGAGCTGCAATAAGCAGATGTGAAGGTGAATACCACCAACACACTATTCAGAACTGGGCCCTAACAAGCTGATAAAAACACAAACATAGAATAACTTCTGAGAACTCCGTAACTTAAGGACTCGCGGTTATATCTTTTAGCTGAATTGTATTATTTCACCATTTGTCACTGAGATTGCATGTGTTGAGACATGGGCAAGGTCAACCCAAAATTATAATAAGGTCCCAGGTCTATTGGCAACAAACAGTTTAGTGATTAAAGGTAAAGTAGCTCCGGAAAACATTTCCAGACACTACACATATTGGGGTAGATCCAGAACTACGTGCGCTCGTATTTTTACACTTGCCGTGAGCGTACAAGCACCATTAGTACTTACTGCGCATGCACGCGGCAGATGTTATGCCACGTAACTCAGAGCATAGAGGGCAGTCACATAACAGCAGCGTATCTACGTTCAAAGGGGCGTGCCAGCCACACGACAACCGTAATTACGCTTCGGAGGCGGGGTGAGGCATTTAAATGGTACAGTATGGGTGTGCTTAGCAGCGTAAGTACGTTCAGGCTATACGTGCATCAGGAGTTACGCTGTGTAAAGTTAAGGTAGGGTTCAGAAAGCGTTAAGCGGTGAAAGTACGTACATGAGAGGGGAGTGACTAGGGGAGTGCATAGTAAATACGCTATGCTAACAAACGTAATTGAAACGTAGCTCTGGATCTGGCCCATTATTTGTACACTATGAATCTGAATTCTTTTGAAATGCTCTGCATGTGATTTCTAGCTTCTAACTCAAGAAATAAAAGTTACATAAAATGTTCTAACAGATTAACCCAAGGCCATTCTTACTAACAACAATGAAATATCCTTGAAATGACACAAGGTAGACATAAAAAATATGTATTGTTTGAATCAGCTCTTCTGTGTAAGTCATGCGATATGCTATTCTGCCCAGTAACATAGATTGCCTTCTCATCTGTAAATATTTCTTAGGCTAAAAGTACAAATACTTCTAGCATCATTTGAAAAGTTTAAAGTTCAGTAAGTCACATATATCCTCAAAGAGTGTAGGTCCCCATTGCAAAGGGCTCTATTTCAATTGAAAATTGAACTGGTTGGGCAAACAATTGTTTATGCCTCGAAGGACACGGTGCTGGCTGGCAAACTTTAGCCTGGGGGGCAAGCCAACAGCAGCTGCCCATGACTTAATGACTTGTCCTTAGGGTAAAAATATTTCAATTGTGATTCAGTCTGCACCACCATGGTGTGTTTTACGGCTGCCTCCCTGGGGGTCTAGTGAGGTTATATAGTTCACTCACAGACTGAACTGATGTCTAAAGCAAGCCTGTTTTTCATGGAAATCGATTTGGTCCCACAGGCAATGTCAGACAGGGGCATTTGGGGCACCAGGGGAATATTGTGATTGGGATCCATCACATAGTTAAAGTGTCAAAATAATTGTCACACTGTACCCTGCAAATATACTACGACATCATCTGCACCCACAGATGGCTTCACCGGCTTAGTGTGACAAGTATGTATTATACAATTATATCACAGTTATAGTGACCTAGTAAGTATCCCAATGATATACTTACAACACAGGCAACATACCAGTGACCACAATACAAAGATTACGCATGCAATAGAAATGACGTCTTAATTACTGCCACACGATACAGGCTGCATCTTAGCTACTGCCATACAATACACATTTTCTTGCCCCCATATGCCTTCAGCTATCCTCTCCTGCCATCCTGTGTGCCCGTTATATGTCTGCCCCTTATATGTTTGCCATCCATTTCTGCCCCTTATTTGTACCCAGATATCCATTTCTACCCCTTGTATGTGCGCAACCACACATTTTTACTCTATAAATATGCCCCAAGCCTCCCACTTCTGGTTTCTTGTATATGTGTCTACTCTCCACTTATTCACCCTGCTTATGTGTCCAGCCTCCATTTCTGTCCTATTTGCCCAGCCATCCATTTTATCCCATATATGTGCCCAGATACTTATTTTTACTCCTTGCCTATGTGCCCAGCCATCCATTTCTGCCCTTTGAATATTCAGCCTTTATTACCACCCTTTGTATATGTGTCCAGCCTTTATTTCTGCCTCTTGTATATGCCCACATTTCTGTCTTTTGCTTATCTGTCCAGCCTTTACTACTGCCATATATAGATAGTTATATAGTGTGAATGTGTATGGGATGGCGCAAACTAGGCAGAGCTGTCTATCACTCACACTTGGAGGTGTCACTAATAAAAAAGGAGGTAGGTGAGGATGGGTGCAGTTACTACTGACAGATTATACAATACTCTAATATATTAAATTAAAATGCATAGTGTCTCCCTATTTTACCTATTAAATATTAACAGTAAATTAATATGGATGCTAAGTTCTACAAAATACTCTCCAGTGGTGCAGCCCTAAGTCTCCCACCCATGCAGCCTAATACTAAGTTTTCCCACCGCCCCGCAGCCTAACCCTAAGTCCCCGGAGAGGGTTACTCACCTCTCCAGTGGTGCAGCCCTAAGTCTCCCACCCATGCAGCCTAATACTAAGTTTTCCCACCGCCCCGCAGCCTAACCCTAAGTCCCCGGAGAGGGTTACTCACCTCTCCAGTGGTGCAGCCCTAAGTCTCCCACCCATGCAGCCTAATACTAAGTTTTCCCACCGCCCCGCAGCCTAACCCTAAGTCCCCGGAGAGGGTTACTCACCTCTCCAGTGGTGCAGCCCTAAGTCTCCCACCCATGCAGCCTAATACTAAGTTTTCCCACCGCCCCGCAGCCTAACCCTAAGTCCCCGGAGAGGGTTACTCACCTCTCCAGTGGTGCAGCCCTAAGTCTCCCACCCATGCAGCCTAATACTAAGTTTTCCCACCGCCCCGCAGCCTAACCCTAAGTCCCCGGAGAGGGTTACTCACCTCTCCAGTGGTGCAGCCCTAAGTCTCCCACCCATGCAGCCTAATACTAAGTTTTCCCACCGCCCCGCAGCCTAACCCTAAGTCCCCGGAGAGGGTTACTCACCTCTCCAGTGGTGCAGCCCTAAGTCTCCCACCCATGCAGCCTAATACTAAGTTTTCCCACCGCCCCGCAGCCTAACCCTAAGTCCCCGGAGAGGGTTACTCACCTCTCCAGTGGTGCAGCCCTAAGTCTCCCACCCATGCAGCCTAATACTAAGTTTTCCCACCGCCCCGCAGCCTAACCCTAAGTCCCCGGAGAGGGTTACTCACCTCTCCAGTGGTGCAGCCCTAAGTCTCCCACCCATGCAGCCTAATACTAAGTTTTCCCACCGCCCCGCAGCCTAACCCTAAGTCCCCGGAGAGGGTTACTCACCTCTCCAGTGGTGCAGCCCTAAGTCTCCCACCCATGCAGCCTAATACTAAGTTTTCCCACCGCCCCGCAGCCTAACCCTAAGTCCCCGGAGAGGGTTACTCACCTCTCCAGTGGTGCAGCCCTAAGTCTCCCACCCATGCAGCCTAATACTAAGTTTTCCCACCGCCCCGCAGCCTAACCCTAAGTCCCCGGAGAGGGTTACTCACCTCTCCAGTGGTGCAGCCCTAAGTCTCCCACCCATGCAGCCTAATACTAAGTTTTCCCACCGCCCCGCAGCCTAACCCTAAGTCCCCGGAGAGGGTTACTCACCTCTCCAGTGGTGCAGCCCTAAGTCTCCCACCCATGCAGCCTAATACTAAGTTTTCCCACCGCCCCGCAGCCTAACCCTAAGTCCCCGGAGAGGGTTACTCACCTCTCCAGTGGTGCAGCCCTAAGTCTCCCACCCATGCAGCCTAATACTAAGTTTTCCCACCGCCCCGCAGCCTAACCCTAAGTCCCCGGAGAGGGTTACTCACCTCTCCAGTGGTGCAGCCCTAAGTCTCCCACCCATGCAGCCTAATACTAAGTTTTCCCACCGCCCCGCAGCCTAACCCTAAGTCCCCGGAGAGGGTTACTCACCTCTCCAGTGGTGCAGCCCTAAGTCTCCCACCCATGCAGCCTAATACTAAGTTTTCCCACCGCCCCGCAGCCTAACCCTAAGTCCCCGGAGAGGGTTACTCACCTCTCCAGTGGTGCAGCCCTAAGTCTCCCACCCATGCAGCCTAATACTAAGTTTTCCCACCGCCCCGCAGCCTAACCCTAAGTCCCCGGAGAGGGTTACTCACCTCTCCAGTGGTGCAGCCCTAAGTCTCCCACCCATGCAGCCTAATACTAAGTTTTCCCACCGCCCCGCAGCCTAACCCTAAGTCCCCGGAGAGGGTTACTCACCTCTCCAGTGGTGCAGCCCTAAGTCTCCCACCCATGCAGCCTAATACTAAGTTTTCCCACCGCCCCGCAGCCTAACCCTAAGTCCCCGGAGAGGGTTACTCACCTCTCCAGTGGTGCAGCCCTAAGTCTCCCACCCATGCAGCCTAATACTAAGTTTTCCCACCGCCCCGCAGCCTAACCCTAAGTCCCCGGAGAGGGTTACTCACCTCTCCAGTGGTGCAGCCCTAAGTCTCCCACCCATGCAGCCTAATACTAAGTTTTCCCACCGCCCCGCAGCCTAACCCTAAGTCCCCGGAGAGGGTTACTCACCTCTCCAGTGGTGCAGCCCTAAGTCTCCCACCCATGCAGCCTAATACTAAGTTTTCCCACCGCCCCGCAGCCTAACCCTAAGTCCCCGGAGAGGGTTACTCACCTCTCCAGTGGTGCAGCCCTAAGTCTCCCACCCATGCAGCCTAATACTAAGTTTTCCCACCGCCCCGCAGCCTAACCCTAAGTCCCCGGAGAGGGTTACTCACCTCTCCAGTGGTGCAGCCCTAAGTCTCCCACCCATGCAGCCTAATACTAAGTTTTCCCACCGCCCCGCAGCCTAACCCTAAGTCCCCAGAGAGGGTTACTCACCTCTCCAGTGGTGCAACATCGGCGCTTCTAAAAATGAATGGGTGAGTATGCTGATCGCATATTCATCCATTCATAAAAAAAAAAAGTCTAAAACAGCTGTCATTCAAAATAGAGAAAGACAAAGAGCAACTTTCGTCTGTCCCTAATTCGTAATGACAGGCATCGGTGTGGGGACTTGCACTGATTCTCAAAATGTCTGTCCCAGCTACTTGATAACATGTAATTTAATAAATGTCATTTTTTAAGTAATACAATATATTCTCTACACAAAATCCTTTGCCACGGGTATCTTGCTGCTCTTTTAAGGATAATAAAGCTTGCTATTTAAGGTGGCGTAAAGGCCAGGTTCTAAAATCCCTTTCAGATTTCAGTAACAGGCAGTTACACGTTCCATCTACTTCCTAAATGGATTTTAATATAAAAGTACTATAGTTATATATACGAAATGATAGATACTAGTTTCTCTTCTCTTTTTGATACTTTAAGACAAAAGGACACAAGGACAATGCTATTCTTTTCACATGGAAATTATGAAGCATGGGGAAATTTCAGAGAAAGTGAATGGTTTGGAGTTACTCATCAATTAATCACAATGTGCAATTACTCTAACCATGGGGAAGGGACAAAGATTTTGAAATAAGCTATTTCAGAACTAGGAGGCACTAAGACATCATGCTGCTTACCATATAATCACAAGTTGGACGAAAAGCATTTGTTCTGCACACAAAGTGTAGAATTAGTGAGCTAGAGGATGTAATTTTTGCATTCTGCCTACACAGTGAAAAAATATGATTTTTCTGTAATTCATTCAATGCAACAGATATGCATCTATATAGGACACACACAGATATAGTCATTTCTGAGAAATGACTGAAGGTTTTCATAATAACTATAATATGATCTATGCCACTTTGAACACACATACATGAATCCATAAAAAAGCTGTGTATGCACACATTACCCTTCCTGTTAGAGTCGGGTTACATTCTCCATAAAGAAAATGCTGTTTCTGTAAGCTAATTTTCATATGTCTCTAATTAGAAAAAAAGCGCTAATTAGAAGATTTTATTGATGAATGTGTAAGTATGGCAAATTTATATTTCGGGATACTTACCCATTTATTAATTTGAAAGCTGCTGTGGCAGACTCGTCGCACTGGACCAGACAGGTGAGTATTATAGGGGAGTCTATGGGAAGTAGTAGCCTATGGGTAGTCTTAGGGTCAGGTTGTGGGTAGGGGAGTCTTAGGGTCAGGCTGCAGGGAAGGGAAGGTTAGGGTAATGGAAGGGTTGGGGTAGGATAAATACTCACCTCATGCCACTGCAGATATTAGATAGCTTGTGCTTGGTGGGACAAGAGCAATGGATACCAGAGCCAATTTGAAATTGGCTTGTATAAAATAGGGGGCCATTTTCACCGCCGACCCACACCCATTAGAACTATAGGTGTCAGAACTGGGGGGTGGCAATGGAAAACTCGCCCCCAAATATAAACGCTCTCATAAAGGTGGTCCCCAAAGGCTATTGTCAAGCCTTAAATGATGTATTTACATGGGATGAGAATGTAACAACCCCAGTACTGATGGATATTTCAACAAGCTCTTGATAGTCTCCTTTGTGACTTAAATGGCTGTCCAGACTGGAGAATAAATGGACACCATTCATTTTATGATGGAGTATTACAAACACAATACAATACAACAGAAAGAATTATTCAGTGAGCATTGTAATTCCTCAGCATCATAAACATTTTGGCACAGAATTTTTATCTAAATATTATTTCCTAAATCCAATTTAAATGTAATCAAGTTTTTGTGATGCCCTTAATGTAATTTCCATAGTTTTCTGAATCCTTTTTAAATTCTAAACATTTGTGGTAATGCAGATTTGAGAGTCAGTGAGGGTCAGGTTAATGTATGGAGTTATTTTACTTATTTATCTTATTTCTTCTTGCTTATTCCTTTTAAAGGTTGGCAAATAAACTCAACTTTCTCTGTGCTTAACAATACAAACCATATAGAAAAAAACAATGCAAAATAAAACAAGGGTTCAAAATCTTAACAGTAAAGCAAAGGCAGTAATACATGGTATTATAACAATTACAACATAGTGTGAGATACAAAAGCTTGGGGCAGAGAACCGGAGTGGTCGTGGGGAAGATGGTAGACTGGGTTTACCTCGGAGAGAACCAAGGCGGCCACGGAAGAGAGAGAGGTAGTGAACGAGTCGACTGCCGGGGCCTGGTAACTTTGCTATTGGGTGGTTTTCACCAGAGCCCCTGATGGTGGGGATGGATTTGGCTGCGCCCCAATAGTCTGGTTGTGCCCTGTTGAACCAGACTCGAGGAAGAGAAAGGGAAACCCAGAGTGGAAACCAGACTGAGAGGATGGGAGCAGTAAGGTAAGTGGGAGCAGAGCCAGTCCGGAAGAGACCGGACTGCGACGGACGAGCAACATGAAACCCAGAACGAAGGACAGAAGTTTGTTCACAGGACTGGACGAGACGCACTAGGACTTGCACACACACACTCACGCAGCGGGGCCACCGAAGAGGTAACATAAACTGGCACTCAGGGGATAAGTAGGTACAGCGGGGAAGATAGGTATAATGGATAAGGACCAGGACAGGATACACAAGGAAACTGAGGCAAGAATCAAGGCAGGTAAGTGGGTCAAACAACGGTCAATTCACTAGGCAGATAGCACTAGGCACACAGTAAGTAGCAGGTCACAGAACTGAGGGAACAGACTCTATAACCGGCGTGGGAATGCAGAAAGGAAGGAATAATATAGGATATGCTATCTTCTGATAGAACAGCCAAGAACAGCCCCCCTGACGTGGAAGCGTTCCCCTGGCAACCAGGAATGCATAAGGGTGAGTAATCAGCAGAGCGCACGTCTAACGGGAAAGCGGCACACGTGGATGGTAACTATGAACGCTGTCACTATGCAGGCTGTCGTCAGGGAAATCCCCAGAGACGCACGCCGCTGGAACTGCAGGTAAGCGGGCAGAACAGGGAGGGAGCCGACACATGCAGCTTGCCGTTAGACGGCAGCTGTAACAGTACCCCCCCCCCCCTAAATGAGGGGTTTTGATACCCCTAGGCCTGGGTCTCTCAGGAAATCTTTTATGGAATGTATTTTTTAAACAGTCGGCATGCAAGTCACGTTTGGGAATGCATGACCTCTCCTCAGGACCATATCCTTTCCAATGGATGAGATAGTGTACCTGGTTTCTGATCCAGAATTTCTTCAATTTCATATTCTTCCTGATTGTTTACTGAAACTGGTGTAGTTCTGACAAGATCCGGTTGGTGAAATCTGGAGGAGAATTTGTTACGAATACCTGCTGCCTGATACAAGGTACAGGATATCAATGGATGGGTAATAAGGAAATGTCCAACAAGGTAAGCTGTACAGAGGCAGTGGTATGAATGGCAATAAACAAATGTCCGGCAAGGTAAACTGCAGAAAGGTTGTGGCTTGAGTAGCAATGAACAAATAAACAGGTACTTCTGGAATCAGTGGTGCAACAAATACAGGTTGACAATACAGATAGCAGGAGACCAAATGAAATATTGCTGGGATCGGTGGTGCAACAATGACAGAAATACAGTTCAGGTTACCAGGATTGCAGGATATAAATACAGGTATTGCTGGGATCAGTTGTGCAGTGATGATATGGAGACTTCAGATTTGCAGGATTGTAGCAGACCAGATGAAGATATGGCTGGGATCAGAGATGTAACGATGAAATGCAGATAGTTCAGGTTACCGGGATTGCAGGAGATAGATACAGGTATTGCCAGGATCAGTGGTGTAATGATATTGCCGGGATCAGTGGTGTAATGATGACAGGAAGATGATTCAGATAAGCAGGATCAAACCACAATCAGACAGCAGGCACAAGCAGCATACTAAGAAGTTCAGAAGCTTGACAAAAGCAGGAGACAGGAAGCTATGACCCACACCTGTGCACTGGATCAAGGGGAATATAAATCCAGTCCACAGGTGAGGGATAACGAGATATAATGAGGACTCCACACAAGAAGCCACTAGTGGCAAGAACAAAAAATGTCCAAACATGCACAGGTCTGCCCCCATGGGCAGACCAAGGTAATGCAGTCCAGGTGTAACAGAATTTAGCAGGTCTGAGGAGAGATACATGAAACGTAGGGGGAATCTTCAGGCTTTGGGGTCATTTCAATCTAAAAGCCACAGGATTAATTTTCTTTAAAATCTGAAAAGATACAATAAACCGTGGTCCTAACTTTCTGGACGGCTGTCTTAATCTGATGTTCTTGGTGGAGAGCCAAACCTGGTCTCCCATCTTGAATTCACTTTTGGAACGATGAAGATCCACTCTAGATTTAACTCTGAAAGCCGTGCTGAGAAGACAATGATGAACCTTTTTCCAGATCAACTTTAAATTCTTGATCATCCCCCTAACTCCTGGATGCGGGGTGGTGGTGACAGGAATGATGGAATTAGCCCTAGGATGGAGGCCTTGAACACAAAAAAAGGGTGACATTGACGTGGAAGAATGATGTGCATTGTTATACGAGAATTCTGCCCAAGGAATATTCTCGGACCAGTTGTCTTGGAGTCTAGACGTGTAAAAGCGTAGAAATTGTTCCAATGATTGATTAACTCTTTCCGTCTGACCATTAGATTGGAGATGTTATGCAGATGACAGATTGACTTGAATCCCCAGACTCCTACAGAAAGCTCTCCAAAAGGATGTCACAAATTGTGACCCTTGGTCCGAGACGATTTCCAAGGGCAATCCATGTAATCTAAAGATGTGCTTAATAAATAGCTTCGCCAGGACTTGAGCATTGGGGAGTCCAGGTAATGGAATGAAATGAGCCATCTTACTAAACCTGACCACCACCACCCAGATGGTAGTAAGACCTTGAGAGTTAGGGAGGTCCGTGATAAAATCCATGGATAGATGAGTCCATGGATGTTTGGGAATGGGTAATGGTAGATGTGGTCCATAAGGTGGAGACTGGGGTGTCTTGTTTCTGGCACAAAGAGGACAAGCGCGGATGAATTCATGGGTATCCTGTAGCATAGATGGCCACCATACAGATCTGTCTAATGCCTTCATGGTTTTCTGAACTCCCAAATGACCGGCAGTTTTGGAGGTATGATTTTCCAACAGATCTTGTTTTCTGAATCCTTCTGGAATAAAGAGTCGGCCAGTGGGAGTCTGTGCCGGAACTTGATCCTGAGCTGCCACAATTCTCGACCAAAGGTCTTGAGTCACTCCTGCAATAGTGCGGTCCGGAGGAATCATGGGTCCGAGAGGGAGGGAGGGACCATGTTGAGGTAGAAATGCCCGAGATAGCGCATCTGCTCGATGATTCTGTGAGCCTGGCCTGTACGTGATAATGAAATTGAAACGTGTAAAGAAAAGAGCCCAGCGGCCTGACGAGGATTCAGACCTTTAGCCGATTCAATGTAGGCCAGGTTTTTATGATCCGTGAGAACCGTAATGATGTGAACAGATCCCTCCAACCGGTGCTTCCATTCCTCAAAAACCATTTTAATAGCCAACAACTCTCGATTTCCCACATCATAATTTTTTTCTGCAGATGAAAATTGCTTAGAGAAGTAAGCACATGGAAAGTACTTTGATTCCTGCGGATCCTTTTGAGATAGGACCACCCCTGCCCCGACATCAGATGCATCCACTTCAATAATGAATGGTAGTTCTGGATTCGGGTGTCTGAGGATAGGTGCTGTGATAAAGGCATGCTTTAAGGATTCAAAAGCTTTTACAGCCTTTTCTGGCCACTTAGTGGGATCTGCCTTTTTCTTGGTTAAAGCAGATATAGGAGCCATCAAAATGGAAAAAGCCTGGATGAAGCCCCGATAATAATTGGAGAAACCCATGAACCGCTGGATGGCCTTGAGGTCTGTGGGTTGTTTCCATTCTAGTATGGCTTTCACCTTCTCAGGATCCTTGGCAAACCCTGACAGAGAGATGACGTAGCCCAAGAAGATGACTTTGTCGACCTCGAATTCACATTTTTCCAGTTTGGCAAACAGCTTAAATTCTCGGAGACGTGCCAGAACCAGTTTAACATGCTTACGGTGTTTTTCAAGGGAGGGAGAGAAGATAAGAATGTCATCCAGATAGACCACTACGAATTTCCTAAGGAAGTCTCTGAACACATCATTGATGAAGTCCTGAAAGACCGCTGGAGCGTTGCATAACCCGGTACTCGTAGTGGCCTGAGTGAGTATTAAATGCCGTTTTTCATTCATCTCCCCCCCCGATCCGTACCAGATTATAAGCTCCACGGAGATCAATTTTGGAGTAGATGACCGCTCCTTTGACTTGATTGAACAAATCTGTGATCAGTGGAAGTGGGTAGGTGTTTTTTACCGTTATATTGTTAAGGGCCCTATACCCGTCTTTCTTCCCGACAAAGAAAAAACCAGCGCCTACCGGAGACTTGGAGGGGCGAATGAACCCCCTTTCCAGATTTTCTTTGATGTAAGTGTTCATGGCCGCTGATTCTGGTCGGGAGAGAGAAAATAGTCTACCTTTGGGTAGCTTGGCTCCTGGGATAAGTTCAATGGCACAATCATAGTGTCTGTGAGGAGGTAGTACCTCGGCCGCTTGCTTGGAGAAGACACCTGCAAACTCAGTATATTGCAAGGGAATCTTCTCTATAGCAATATGACCTACCCACACTGGATAGGAAATACATGTCCTTTCGCAGGATTCACTCCACCGGACAATCTCTAGTTAGTCACCAGAAATTCGATTTCTTCATAATGACACAAACCAATGGATAATTGGATAGGCTCGGTTTTAAGGAGGATGGGTTCTTCTGATAATGATTGGCCGTTAAGACCCACTGCGAAGACAGGGGCATCCAGCTTCTGGACCTGAATCTTCAGGGTCTGGACCAGTTCTATGTCCAAGAAATTCCCAGCCGCACCGCTGTACACATAGGCGGAAAGTTGTTCTTCGTGATCCCTAAGGACCAATCGGGCGGGGACCAGGATTGAGTTTCTTGAGGAGACTAGATGTACACCCAACCGGAGCTCCTCGCAAACCGTCTGGGTTACTCTTTTCCCGACGGCTGTGGTAATTTCTTTGGGCAAGAGTTTGCCCTATGGGCTTTCCCTCCACAGTAGAGGCACAATCCTAGTGTCCGTCTGCGGGCTTTCTCTTCTTTAGATAGCCGGTAAGACCCAATTTGCATAGGTTCTTCGGAAGACTGAAAGTCTTGCAGCAGATGAACCATGGAAAAACTGGCCGCAGAGTTTCGTTCTAGGCGACGTTCTTTCAGACGCCGGTCGACTTTAATCGCCAGACTCATGAAGTCCTCTAGGGTACAAGGTACCGGAAATTGCACAATGGCGTCTTTAGAAAAATACAAAAAGACCAATTACAGGTGCTCAGTGAATCTAAATAGCCACTTATATAGTGATTTTCCTCCAAATGCAGCTGGTAGAGGGGTAGTGACTCCCTAATACAAAAAAGTATAACAACACAAAGAACTCCCAGCGCTAATGGTGGAAAAAAGCAAACAACTGCTAAATTATAAAAACATATATAGGTAATACTGTTAAATTAAACAAAAATACAAAAAAATTTTAAAAAAATATAGAGATTAATCAACTCAAGCCTTCTTAAAAACACCAGATTTATTATATAGTCTGGTATATTGACTGAACAAATACCAGACAAAGAATGTAAATAAATAAAAATAAAAAACAGATATAAAGAAAATATTTTTACACAAAAACACTCTAACCAATACTAAGGCAATAACACATTCATTAATCAAAATATGGTGGAAAAAAATATATTGAGGGTTCTCAAGTCCTTGAGATAGCTAGTGTCTGTGGAATGAGGTAGAGAATTATAAATAATAGCTCCAAATCCAAAATAAGGACGACAATGAAGATATATCCACCACAATTAATGGATTCCTTAATTAGATGTCAAAAAATAGGGAAGAGAACAATCCCGTTATCCAAATAGCGGCAATAGAGACAGAGCTTCAATCCACTAAATGCATTCAGATAGCAGCAATAGAGATGGAACTTCAATTCACTAAAATAGATTCACTAAATGCCCATCCACAAGGAGTTTTAAAATCCACTCAATTTTGATAACCAAGGAGAGAGTAACTTTTGATGTCTCCGCCGGCCATATAAAAACCCAGCACAGATACTTTGACGCTGTAAGACTGAAGTATCCAACAATCTCTGTACAGCGACAGAGGGATACAAATAAACAGTTCCAAGGCAGAAAATAAAACCGTGTTACTTATACTCCCAGGACAGCACAGCGTTTCCTTTCCAAAGACAAATCTTGCAGTGTCTCTGTAACCATCTAGTATTGGTTAGAGTGTTTTTATGTAAAAATATTTTCTTTATTTATTTACAATGGCGTCTTTAACCTGGTCGGAAAGCCCAATACGAAATTGACTGCGAAGAGCTGGGCCGCTCCAGCCGCAGTCGTTAGCCCAGCGGCGGAATTCAGAGCAGTACTCTTTGGCAGTCTTCCTGCCCTGTCGCAGAGAACGGAGCCTCGTTTCAGCGGTCGCCGTGTGGACTGGGTCCTCATACAACAACCCTAGGGCTTCGAAGAAGGCAACAACCATCTGGAGGACTGGATCCTCGGGGCATAAGCTGAAGGCCCAGGCTTGAGGGTCACCCTGGAGGAGAGTGATGATCACGCCTACTCGCTGACACTCTGAACCCGAGGCGTTGGGACGAAGCCGGAAGTATAGGCGACAATTTTCTTTGAAAATATGGAACCGGCTACGATCTCCTGAGAATTTGTCAGGGAGGTTAACCTTGATGTCAGAGGTTGCAACTGCGACGGCCAGGGCAGGAGCATGAGGAATTACAGCTGAAGCTCGCAGGGCCGAGAAGATTTCTCCTTGGTCATTCACCTTGGTCTGGACCATCTGTCCTAGGTTGGATACCTGGGCGATGAGAGCATTAATGGCCTCAGCCATGGAGGGTTCCACCGGGTTTTGCATGATTAGGCCGGTTTACGACACTCCGGGTTTACCTGGCAAAGAACCGGAGTGGTCGTGGGGAAGATGGTAGACTGGAGTGGCGCCCCGGGTTTACCTTGGAGAGAACCAAGGCGGCCACGGAAGAGAGAGGTAGTGAACGAGTCGACTGCCGGGGCCCGGTAACTTTGCTATTGGGTGGTTTTCACCAGAGCCCCTGATGGTGGGGATGGATTTGGCTGCGCCCCAATAGCCTGGTCGTGCCCCGTTGAACCAGACTCGAGGAAACCAGACTGAGAGGATGGGAGCAGTAAGGTAAGTGCCAGTCCAGAAGAGACCAGACTGCGACGGACTACGAGCAACACAAAACCCAGAACGAAAGACAGAAGTTTGCTTACGGGACTGGACGAGACGCACTAGGACTTGCACACACACACTCATGCAGCGGGGCCTCCGAAGAGGTCTTCTGATAGGATAGCCAAGAACAGCCCCCCTTACGTGGAAGCGTTCCCCTGGCAACCAGGAACGCATAAGGGTGAGTAATCAGCAGAGCGCACATCTAACGGGGAAGTCGAACACGTGGATGGTAACTATGAACGCTGTCACTATGCAGGCTGTCGGCAGGGGAATCCCCAGAGACGCACACCGCGGGAACTGCAGGTAAGCGGACAGAACGGGGAGGGAGCCGGCACACGCAGCTTGCCGTTAGACGCCAGCTGTAACAGTAGAAACAGATAAATCCACAAAACAAACTTACAGTTTGGACAAATATTTAAATTAAAGCGTCCAGTATTAACTGTAAAGTAATTTTTACAAAAACAAAATACAAAATCAGGGAATAAACAAATAAACAAACCCTAGGCCCATCTATTATGGTAGTTGCCAAGCATGAAAATTTTAAGGCATCTATAAGGGACATCGTGAATTTTAGGTTACCCTTTTCTTGGCATTTTTGAGCACCATGGGCCTGATCCAGAACTATGCACTAGCCCCAAATACACTGCCTTACGCTTACAGAGCCCTACCTTAACTTTCCTTTCGTAAGTACGTGCCATCGTAATTACGCACCATAATATACGATTTAAATGCATCCCCCGCCTACATTGTGTAACTACATCGTACTTACGGCTTTCGTAATATAGGCACACCCTTCCATTTGTACTTACGCAAATGATACGGACGACCTATTTACAACTATGGCCAAGACCGAGTTACGACAGGAAGTAGTCACTGGGCGCATGCGCAGATCCTATTTGCAGCCCATCTTATGCTTATGACGAGCGTAAATACACCCACAGGCGTAGTTCAGGATCAGGCCCATAACATGGAATTGATTCCCTCCTAGTTGAATTTGCCAGGCAGTTTCTCAAAACTACACAAGAGGAGAATAAGACCACTACATACAAAAATTATTTTATAGAATCCACACTCTCATGGACTGACTTACGATCCACTTACCCTACCTTAAATATTCTGTGCTGTCCTCATTTAAAATGGGGATGGCACAGAAGTTTGCATAAGGGATAGGGGCTAATAACCGGTTACGCTCTCCGGTAAGAAAATCTGATTTCCGAAAAAGGGAAATCCGAAAGTTCCTTTTCGGATGAGTCCCTGCTTAGAAACTCTGCTTTCCAAAACTGATCGACATAATTCACCCATTCACCTTTAGAAAAGGCGATATCCCTCCACCGCACCTCAGCCGCTGGTATCGCCGGACTAAGTAAGGGACAGGTGAGTAAACTATCTCTGCAGGGTAAGGTGGGTTAGGGTCAGACAGTAGTTGAGGGAGGGTTAGGGTCAGGCTGCAGGGGAGGGTGGGTTAGGGTCAGGCTGCGGAAGATGGTGGGTTAGGGTCAGGCGGCAAGTAAGGGAGGGTTAGGGTCAGGCTGCCAGGAAGAGAGGGGAGGGTTAGGGTTAGAATTAGGGAAAGGAGTGGGGGACTATTTTTCATCACTTTTCGGACCACAGAGATTTTGGTGCTCCATGGATCGATTGCTATGCCTCATCAACTGGGGAGGAAACGGCAGATTCGAAAATCGGTTGTTCGGACCGGAGTTCCACACCCACTAATAACGCCCTGACTAGCATTGAAAAACCTCCCATCTAACGTACATGCTGTACACACCCCGCCCCAACCACAGGAACACTTTCAATACAGAAGCCTGGTTTGTGTAAGATTGGATCTAGTCCACAGTCATTACTGCCCTTATTTCTGCCGCCAGAGGGTTTACTTTGTTGAAGAAGTCCAATTTAAATAAAAATAAATACATAAATAAAAATATGATCCTTTAGTAGACATTAAGGGTGCAGTTTTCTTTTCCTTGCCATTTATTTAAGCCTTAATTTGGCCCTCCACATGCTAACAAAGTCCTATTTGATCTGTTTATTCAAAAACTGAGCCTAATGTCAACTTATAAGTAGTATGTCCTACAAAAAGTAATGTACAGCTAGTTTAATAACATGTTAAGTACCTTATTATTATTATGAAAGGTTTTAAGGAACTAAAACAATGTATGTGCACTAAATGAAAACGATCTAATTATAGCAATTGTAGGAAAAGTATCCATATATGTAGCAATTTATCTGTACTGATACAATGAACATTCACATTTAATAAAATAACCTAACTCCACTTTTCCTTTACTGGGATGACAAGACATTTCTTTCACTCTAAGTTGTCTGTTTAATGAAACTAAATGAATGAAAAATGCTTCAAACAAGGTTTTGACATTGTGGTCAAGGTTTATTCAAACAATTGCATTTTAAACAACTAAGTAATGTTTTATAAAAGAGATAAAATTGATTTTCATTCTGGTACCAACATCTTTCATTTTAAATCTTTATGGCTCTCTGATAAGCCAAATTATCCTCATATGACCGCTGCCATTTGTTATTCCAGTTTCTGAACATTTATTTCAGCAAATGATAAAAATTCATGTGCCATCATTCAAATAAAAAAGGATGTGTTATCTTCATTTGTACAATACAACTATAAATATTGCTTGTGTCAATGCCAAAAATAGCTTGTTTGGAGAGGGTGTTTCATTTATCAAAGATTATTGTTGATAAATGAGAACAGTGTTTGCTAAATACTTACATTGCCATAAGTAATTATTTTTATTTTTATATTGTATTTTATTTTATTTTATACTATGCTGTCCATTCCTGCCCTGTATATCTGTACTGTATTTTGTTGTTTTATTTTGTATGGCGCTGTGGACACCTTGTGGTGCCTTATAAATAAACAATAATAATTAAGCAAAAAAACACATTGGATATATTGTTTATTTACAAATGGAACTACAAATTATTAAAAGTTCATACATCCCCATTTCACCAAAACAAACAATGTTAATATAACTTCATATCATGTATATGTATTTGCGGGTAGTTTGAAAATGGTTGTGCATAGAATTTGTGTTTGATTGACAACCAAACACAATTTTCTAATGTACATTCTGCCCTTAAGTATTTATAAAGAAAAAGTATATTGTTAAAAGTGCTCTGTGTCACCTATGTTACGCCATACAAACACTTTTTTATGGGTCTGCTTTCCACGGGTAACTGTTTACACAGCCAACAACCCAATGCCGCTTTGTTCCACTAGATCTTTGGCTGCCCATTTCTCAAGCCATTCTGGATAGCTATTAAAATATTTGCTGAGTACTGTTTGGTAATTGATAAGTGGTGACCACCGCCTCAACTCCATCCTGATAACGTCCTCTCACTCCCACATTCAATATTTCTCCCGGCTGCCTCTCTGCATTGAAATAACCTACCACAACCTATCCGGCAAGCCAGCACCCTCCAATCCTTCAAACGCTCCCTCAAAATCCACTTTTTCAGGCTAGCCTATCCTTCCTCCACCTAAGCTTACCTACCCCACCCCCCCCCATCGCCATCCTTGTGTCTACTGTTTGTTTATCCCCTTCCACTTAGCATGTTAGCTTTATGAGCAGGGCCCTTCTCCCTCCTATCACCACCTCTCTCTACCTTGTCCTCGTTAATTCCCACCTTTTCTCTCTACTGTCTATCTCTTCCCTTATTCATCTGCTCATACACTCATATCTCACTTCTTTATTTCCATACATATTGTTCTGCTATTTTGTACTGTATTTTATTTTTACATTGTACTTGTATCAATATATGCTATTTTCAGCTTCACAGTTTATTTAGTTGTCTGGCCTGGACGCCAATATTGACCAATTCCGACATCTACCACCTTGCTGAGGAGGAACAAGGAAGATTCTTGTTCCCCAGAGAGTTAAAATGGCTATGGCACTATGTGCTGATAATCAGGCAGTACTGAATGTGCAGATGTATAATATAGGTAACAGCTATATTGAGAAACACTCAGTGCTGGAGAAATGGCACTATGTGCAACTAATAAGGTTGAACTCTGTGAGCAGATTGATGTTACTGGATACTGCTATGCAGAGTAACAGTGAGTGCTGGTGAAGTGGCACTATGTGCAACAAAAAAGGGCTGAGCCCTATGTGCAGATGGTAGGCACAACGATACTGAGGGTACTGACCCCAGGGACCAAAACAATGGACAAGACAAGACTAGACAAACAGGAACACTTATACTGAGAGCCGAAGCACTGTCACTGGGCAACAGGCAAGGAACTGGGAGGAAAGCACACCAAGGAGAGGAAAACACGAGCAGATAATCAAACAGCAGCTGAACAAAGAAGGCAACAATATAGTAGAAGTAGAAGCTAGCAGTGACCAGTGTACGCTATAACCGGGGTCGTGCAATCCTCTCTACGGCAGCGTAACTACGGGGTACTTTGTAAACAGTGCGGAGGTCAGGATCTGACACATAGCTTATATGAATGGACTTAGCCATGGTTATATTTATATACAATCAGAGTCACAATATTGGGTCATATATTATGTATTTAAAATATGTATTAAAAATAGCCAAAGTTGGGACTTCAGAGTAGCTGATTTGGGGACTTGGGCACCTCTTCTGTATCATGTATTAAAAATACCTGATATATGACCCAAAGTTGGGACCCTGAGAGTTTTAGAGTTATTGCCACCAAAACAGAGAAGTCTTGAAAGTGGCTAGTGGCTTATCATATATCTGCAGATGTATGTAACGAATTCTCTTTTATTTTTAAAATAGAATGTTATGATTTGTTGCTGGACATTTGCAAGAGTGCTGGGTCCACTTTTTTTTTGTATTTGTGTAAATTCCTCATATCTTACACACACATAATAAATAAATAAATATATATATATATATAAATTTTTTTTATTTGCTGAGGATAAAGATGCTAAGATGCTCATTTCACGACATGGTAGAAAAGTTAGATTTCAGTCCATTAGTAAATCATTAAAGGTTTGTTTATTTACCTGGTAACAGCTGCTAGCTCAGACAATGAAGCTGACATCACCCATTCAGTTCACAGGATGTCATACATTTTTCTGTAGGACATTGAATAAGTGATGTCAGCTCCATCGTCTGATTTCTCCAGGAAGCCATTAGCTGTTAATTGGTACAGTAAGTAAACAAAGGTTTAATGATTTCTCAAGCTTTATTCATTATTCAACTTTCCCCAGCAGGTGGGACTGCCATGCATGGCAGATATTTCCCTGATTTTGGGAAAGCTTGAACTTAGCTCAATTGTACGCTCACAATTTATAATCTATTGCCTATTACCATCAGCAGCATTAGGTTTATACTCTATTGTTACAGAGTCCATCCAGGAGAGCTATTGTTCTGCACTTTGCATGTGCATCCAGGAGAAGAACCGTTTAATAATTTTAAATTGAAATATATATTTTAAACCTATTTGGGCTACTCTCTCCAGATCGTTACTGCCATTAAGTGCACAGGCCCATACTGGCACTAGTCATCTATACAGGTACTCTGTGTTTTCTATCTTGAATTAAGTGTATGCATTTTTGCAGCTTGGATCAAGTGCAATAAACAAGGTAATGTTGGACATATTTACAGCATTTTTTATTTCTTATTTAACCATTTTTATTTTATATTGATTCAAATATTAATAGTCTTTTTTTGTAAAATTTTTATATATATTTCTTGGCTCTATGGACTGGATTCACAGATACGATTTTGCCTGTTTTTGCATGCATATCTAAAAACTGTATGGTTAAACTGCGCATGCGTAGTATCTTTTACGCAAGCTATGTAGGACTTAGGCACGGAAGTCCATTAGGCACGGATTTGTAAATCAGACTTAGTGACATACGTACGGAGGGGCATGGTTGTATTCCAGACGTGCGTAGTTTAGTGAAAGTAAGTGGGGGGAGGCCTTTAAATGGACTAATATGGGCGTGGTTAATACGCACATTCGGAAAGAAAACATGCACGTAGCTACACACGTAGAGATAGGGGTGCCCTATGGACGCGTAAGTCTCTGAAAATTCGTCCGTGCAAGGGGAGTGTCAAGGGTGTTGCGTATATTTGCATACTTTATAGACACAGATCTATGCATATGGTTCTATATCTCTTTCTTGTTGCTGTCTTGACAAGCCACAGACTTGTCATATATTAAGCAACCTTGGACTATATTTGTTACTTTTAGGCACCAGAGAGATTCTTTTTCCTTTCAGCTATGAATGTCAAGCTTTATCTTCTCCCTTCTTTGCTCTGTTAATGATGTTAATGTAAATTTGGGTGATGACAGCATCACGCTAATTGAAGCTGCAGCTGTGCACAGTGATGCAGACACAGTGTCTGTTCCACTGCTATTAATAATTCGGTGGGCCAGGCACTGTGACTGTGCCATAATTGTTTTAGATTTACCAACTGGCAGCTTGTAAATATATTCCACTTAAACCAGGGCCTCTTTTAACAGGCGGTTTGTGTAACAACCTAAAAACAAGTGCTATTTAATTATTTTCTAAATTGCAGCTGCAGAAAAAAACAAGGTGTTGGATCACCCAACATGGCTTCTTACTTCAAAATCGGCAAAGATTAGTGCCACCCCACCCCCATTTTACAGCAACTGGTGCATGGGTCCCCATCACTATGGTTCAAAACAGCCCCAGTCCAGTTTGAGCCAAGTGGCCTTCCTCCTCTTCTATTGTCTTTCCCCCCAAAAAAGACACTTTTTTCGGGGTAGGGCTTATTTTTATTTATTTTTTGTTTCTTTATCCCCTCTTGTATTTAGGTTAGCAGTGAAGCACACTGTAGGTTTTTTTTTTTGTATATGGGAGATGAAGCTTGGTGGTGGGTCTGTGGTTGAGTTAGACAGCTGAAGCTGGGGTTCAGCACTAGCTAGACACATAAAATGGCGCCTATTGAGCAGGAAATGGATGCTCACCTTTACTGTGCACACTGTAGTTCATTTGCTCAGAGACTGGTGCGGTGTATTTGTCAGCAGTATACCACAGCTGTGGAGGCAGAACTCAATCACCGAAGGATCGGAGAGGAAGGCTCGCAGTAACAGTGGGCCAGGTGTGCGGACGCTCACAGGCCGGGAAGCCTTGTTTCTCAGCGGAGTCAGAACGCACTGCACGTGACTAGGGCTTGTTTTTGGGGTAGGGCTTATATTTCAGGAATTATGAAAAATCAAGGTAGGGCTTATTTTATGACTAGGTCTTATTTTCAGGGAAATAGGGTAGATACGACCAATGCAAGTGTATATAGCACTGGTGCTCTGCCTGCAGCCTGCAGCCCAGTGATTGTTAATAGTGTAACATTTTTATTTGAAAATTGATTTTTACTTTGTGGGACTACAGGTGCTAGATTGTTGACACCATGCAACTTCAGCCCTTAGTCACCAGGGCAAGGTCTACAGTTTTATAATTCACAATTATTTAAAAGTCAATTAAATGTTATTTTTGTAGGTGAAGACAGCCATAATGAATTGGACTAAAAACCTGCGTCAGTCAGCATCTATCTTTCCATTAACTAACATCATCATGTAATTCCCATGTAGTATATTGCTGTTGCACAGATATTATGTATCTGTGTAAATGGTTGCAGTCACCACTACGAGAGGCTGCTTTTAGAAATAGAGACAGCCGAAAATTACTTTTGAGGAGAGTAACCTCTCCAGGGACTTTTAGTGTTAGGCACTTAGGAAGGGAGGGTTAGGGTTAGGGCAATAGAAGGGGAGGGTTAGGGTCAAGCTGTCGGGAATAAAGGGTTAGGGTCAGGCTGTGGGGAAGGGAGGGTTAGGGTAATGGAAGGTGTGGGTTAGGTTTAGAATTAGAGGAAGGGGGGTAGTTTTTAGCCTTACCTTTAGGAGCACCGTATTCGATGCCCCGGGGATCAATTGCTATGCTGGGAGAGAACGGCCCTACCGAAAAAGGCCATTCTTAGCAGGGACCTACACCCCTGTGTAAATTCCCCATACCTTGAGACCTCTCAATTAAAAAATATATGACCCAAAGTTGAGACTCTGACAATATTAGAGTTATTAGAGAGAAGCCTTGTAAGTGGCTGGTGGCTTATCATATATCTGCAAATGTATGTATAGAGAGAGAGAGAGAGAGAGAGAGAGAGAGAGAGAGATGATAGGGGTATATTTCCCCTGATATGTAGGGAATAACTGACCTTGTCTTTACCACTTGAATACAGTCTGGGAGTGCCTATATTTTTTTCTCTCTTGCTTATATCTGTACCTGAGTGCTTGTAATAGTATAATATTTTCCTTACATATTTTCTCGTTTTGCTTCAAAAATCAGGCATCCATAGAATTAGGTCCTGAATGCACGCAAATTATATAAATATCCAAATGTCCCTTGGCAGTATAAAGGTTCTCCAACCTCTGATTTATAACATCATCATGCTGAAGGGAGCTGCAGCTATGCACAGCAACACACACATTTCAGGCAGTTAGTTACCTTAAAGCAGCGCACTGCCAAACTCCTGGTTCACTATGCTTCACTGTTTAAATGGTGCTATGCTGACAATAACATTAGGGCACTAGGGACAAAAGCATTGGTGAGAACCACTTACCAAAAGAGGCCATAAATTGATTTGCCCATTGTAGTGGACTGTCAGTATGTGCTGTGCATGCACAGTACAAAGGAATTCTTTATTGGACCTCATCAGTCCTGTGTAAAATTCTGAGTGGACATTAAGGGCCGCATTACGAGCAGGTATATGGCCGTAAGGCTGCATACGTGATCGTAAAAGGTAAGGTAGGAATCTGGACACGTAAGTACGAAGACGGCTGTAATGAGCTCAGGCACCCGTAGGTCTGGATCCGGCCCCATGTGTATGAGTTATGTATGGTGGGTGCTAAATGGTAATCGTACAATTAGTGTGTTACAAAGCCCTTACGTACAATTCACCATTCCATAAGTTTCCTCTCACATGCAGAATATTTAAGGTAGAGTTTTGCATGCAAAAGGCCATACATACGAGGAAAGTGCAGGGGGCGTGCAAATCCCTCACACACAGAATTCTGGATAGCATTCCGTAAATTAGCCTCTTAAATCTGGATAAGGCCCTTTGTTTGAAAGCCTAGGTTTACACGGGGTGTTAATCCACAGCAACTATTTTTTAAAGCTTTAAGAGGTGGAGTTAATTCTCTATTTAAAAATATAAGACTCATATTGTTTAGCCCTCTTCATCAGCCAAACAAAATCCTTGAAAAATACATATAACCAACGCAAGTAATGAATATTTCTGCAGTGGTGGGTCAGCTACTGGTTAATGGCAGAATGCTGCGCCAAGGTACAGTTTAAAGAGCTGGATGAACACCCCAAAAACAGTTTACTGCCACTTTTACATTTAAAAGCTTCTCTAAAATGAAATCACTTTTGTATTTTCTAGCCTCTTTGTAGACCTGTTGCTAAGGCAATAAGAATCTATTTGCTTTAGCTTTAAAGTGCAATGGATCCTGAAGCAACAAATTCTTCCACAGTTAAGAATATTTGTTACACTTTGATGTTAGTAACAGGGGAATATAGAATTATTTGACCCGCAAACAGCACAGCGCATGTGTTCTTGTTCTATCCATGTTTAGAATACTTAGCTAAAATTATAT
>WWET01000766.1:361344-372873 GCA_011038615.1 Limnodynastes dumerilii | reverse complement strand
TCCTTGATGAAAGTTTGACAAAAACTGAAACATCAGAAACTGAAAGATTGTCTACGACGGATTTGTCTACGATAGGTGGCGAGTGCCATACCTCTATCTCTCCGTGTGTGTGTGCGTGCGTGTGTGTATATATACATACACACATACATACTCAGAAAAAGGAGATTGCTCAAATCAATTTATAAGGTAGTTAGTCAGCAGGTGCTGTAAGTAAAGTAAGAAGTTCCAACTTTGGGTCATATATCATGTATTTTTAAATTGTGAGCTCACCCCCGGCAGAGGTCCCCAAGTCTCCAAAATAGCCACTCTGAAACAGCACCCTGTCAGCTGCTATCCCAGACACGCTTTGAAACAATTACAGAAAATGGAGGTTGCTCAAATCAATTTATAAGGTAATATATGGCAGGTGCTCTAAGGAAGGGGTGGGGAGGGGTTTACAAAAAAAAGCCCCCAGCACTCTTGCAATTTGTAACCATAACTTTCTATATTTAAAATAAAAGTCAGAGAACTAGTTACATACATCTGCAGATATATGATAAGCCACCAGCCACTTACAATGCTTCTCTGTTATGGTGGTCCCAACTTTGGGCCATAAATCACATATTTTTATATTGAGAGCTCACCCCGGCAGAGGTCCCCAAAATAACTATCCTAAAACAGCACCCCCGACTTTTATTTTAAATAATGAAAGTTATGGTTAGTTGCTGGGTAATTGCAAGAGTGCTGGGGCTTTTTATGTGTGTGTTTGTAATTATATATATAATGAATACTAAATCATGTTTATCAGATAGCCTCCCAGAGTAACAGCAAAACAAGGGCCCTAAAATTTGGATTGTTAGTTGGATGGGAATGATGTAAGATACATGAACTCTCTTTTCTCAGTTACCCAATCATGGATCTTGTCCTCAGCCCTGTTCATAGCTGATTTCAGACCAGATTTCTTTCCATTCCTCCACAGATAGATGGAGAAGCTTTTTCAGTCAAAAGTTCACTTAGCCTCTTACTGATGGCTGCACCATCTTGCTTCTTCATACACAGAAACCTGCAGATCAGCCTCTCCTTTGTTGCTGCACCTGACTGATTTGTAGGATCATAAGTGCTTCTATCCTCTGCCTACATAGACCTACTAAGCTAAAAAGGGTTTTTGAGACCTGCTTATGGCATGGTGCAGTTATATTATTCAAGCTGGGAGGCACTGCAAAAAATAAGAGAATAAAGAGGGACAATAAACCAACTAAGGAGGACAAATCCAACTTGTGGCCAACCTGTAGAAATAGTAATACTCTCAATATAAATTTATGTATATAAATTTCTCAATTCAGTCATATAGACTAGTGGTAATTATTCTCCGACTCTCAAAGGTGTTAGGAACAAGACACTTTGCTGCCACTGTTATCATAGTGAGAGATGTAAGGGCCAACACCAAAAGAATCCTCCAGGGACAAGCCAACAGCCCAGTGGGCTGGAATTTTCAAGGGTGGAGAATAATTCTTTGTAGGCAGGGAGGAGTCAATTAAGTCTTATAAAGAGTGTAAAGGTTTGACCAGAGACCCAGCCCTGAATGGAGTCTGAAGACCATGGCGCAGTTTAAAATGTCTGAAGAGAAAATAAAATTAGAGATGACCAGGTTGATTTTTTTTTTTTTGCTCATTGATTGCCAAAAAAATCTGAGAGTGAGTTGGCAGCAGAGATTAAGGTCTCCCTATTGGAGGATCTGGATTATTGTGTGCATATTCAAATAATCTGATTTGGAGAGCACAGAGGAAAAACCACCTTGGTTTTTAAGTCTGTCAGAGGGGACATGAATTCTCCCTTGATTCCTACACAGCCAGGTTAGGTTTTTCACTTTTTTTTTATACTTGCTGTTAATTTTTGTTCTTTTTTATGTTGTTGTTTGCTTCTTCACATGACTGCACAGTATATTAGGGCTTAATTGTGTCATGTGGAACTACAGCTTCCTTCTTCCAACTTCCTTCACCTCTGGCTTCTTGAATAACCCTTTTTTCTAATAGCCATAAATAACAGCCATGCCTCAACCCGGAGCTTTCTCACTTGTAAGAGGCCATTCATGTGAGGTTTAAGCAACAAAATAAAGATAATGGGGCTGATTCAGAGATGCACTTACACCCTTTATTTAGGTTCAAGTGTACAGCTCAGCTAGACCATTTTTTCAACATAAGGGATGTTAATTAAAAAAATGTTTGCATGCAGGGAAAAAAACTTTACTTTTACACATAGAACTAAAATACTGCATATCTTTATATTTATTCTATAAAATAGAGTTGAGCTAAAAAAAAAAAGTGTAAGTGCAACTCTGAATCAGCCCCACTCTCTCTAATAGACAAGAGTTTGGGAGCCAGATAGCATTTGCCTAACTAAATCAAATTTTGTAGCTGGAAAGATAATTACTTTAAAGAGATAATGGGTGTGTATGATAAACCCAAGTGTATGTTAAGGTAATTACACCCTATCCCCACTCCTGCGCTGTCCTATGTTCAGTAATGTCTCAGAAAGTCTATGTCAGGGTCCACAGATTGCATCCATGCATGCAATGCAAGGTGTCTCACAATGCTTGTATTTGCGTTTGAATACAGAGTTTAATTAAATGCTGCACTGGTGGAATCATATAGCTGGATTTAGTCCAGAGTCCCTTCCCCAGCAGCTACAGATATTACTGTCCAGTGCAGCACTGATACAAAGTATATAAGCAATTGCTAGCACACAGCTAAGAAAGACAAAGTGACAGCAAAACACAGAGGGGCGACAGTATTGGTAATATTTCAAAGGATACATTTGTAATTATTGTGATAATATTAATGTTGTGAAGATTACACCTATAACTAATTTACAGACACATAGATAACTTTTCTTTTGACTAATCTATAACTGCTCTGATGCACATGAATAAATTTACTTGGTGCATAATTGTAGTGGCATATGCACTGTGCTTAACTATGTGTGAGCTCATATGGAGAATAGATTTAATCAAACAGTGCTTTTTGTTAAATATAAAATCATCTTTAATTTTGTTAAAGCATAATTTTTGTAAAAAGGTATAACACTAATCAAAACTTTAAAACTTAAAAAAAATGATGTATTAATCGATCTCGAGATCTGGGGAAAAAGGAGTGGGTGAGAGATCTGGGGAGAAAGGCGACACTGACTAAATAGAACACAGTGGGGAATAGTCAACTGCAGTTAGTGGCAAATGCTACTGTGAAAATGTGTGGAGGGGGCAACCTTAAATTTAAGACACCCTCTAAGATTTGTCTATGTGGTCACTTGAATAAGCCTCAGAGGGTACGCAGTTACCAGTTTGAAAGGCCCTATTTTTTGACAATGATACAGCCGCCAACTGATTTGAGGCTGTATCATTGTCAAAATAATGTATACTGCAATTTTTATTAGGGGATTTAAAGCTCCAAAGAGAAAATGAAGACAGGCTGTGGGACACAGGTTAGGCTGTAGGAGATTTAAGATTAGGCCAATAAAAGAGGAAGGTTAGGGATAGGCTGAGAGAGAAGGAGGGCTAAGGTTAGGCTAACAGAAGGGCGAGAGGACAATCTTACCTTTCACTGTTGGAGAATTCGCATTTTCACATGGCATTGGATCCTTGTATTGTTTTTTACAGCAGTTGTACGACTGCGAGCTGCTCCAATGCCACAATAGTGTTTCGAAAATCTACACATCATACCAACAAACCACGCCCCTCCCCCCCTTTCTCCAAGAGAATCGTTAAGTGACCTGTTTTCATACAGATAGTGGTTTCAATTAATGTTTAATAAAGACATGAAATAATAAATTACTATTAAAAGACAACGCATTACAATCTGTGCGTGGATTAGAACAAAACTTCTAACCACAGGAAAATGCGGATAGACGCATGTGTGGGCACGTATCAGTGTCCGCAGGCCCCTTCAACTTATGATTATGCGTAATAATAAATAGCTTTCCATTCATATTTCCATGTGGGCACAATGTATCATTAATAGAGTGTTTCACATTACTAAATAAAGGTTTTATTTGCAGGAGATTACAATGTGCTTTAATTCACCATTAAAGTTACAATATTATATGGTCATGTTTACACTCGTAGTGTAGCTTATGTTGTACTAGTAATGCCATACCAAGTTATGGATATGTTAAATGTGTATGCTTAGTTAAGTTAATTGACCCTGTGACCTAGGCTTGGAACACCTGTATCTTATGCTGATTACCCTCCTGACAAGGGACAATAGAACTGCGAGGATCCAATGAACTACAGAGAATCCAATATGACCTGAAGAATCAACCTATCCAGATTGCAGATGACTGGGATGTCATTATTCCTTTGATCAAGACTGTTATAAAGCCAATGCTTAGACCCTGCAGACCCCCCAACCCCCCACTCCACACACACAGGATGCATGAAAGACGCAACTATAATAATTAGTTTCAACACATCTTTGTTTTAAAATGTTTATTTTCCTTACTGTGCTTTGTATTAAACAAATTAGTCACCTGCAGACCTCAGAAAAACATTTTCAACATACCATTTTAATTCATACTTACCCAGTATATACAATATAGGTTAAAAGGGACCCAATTATAAAAACAAACCATGGAATATATGTTAACACATTTCCAATAAATGATATACCATGCCTAGCCAAAAAGAAAAACATATGTGGACAGTTGAACATGTATATACAAAGGCAAACACTCGCATTTGGAAAAACAGTAAGGAAGAGAGTTGTTCCTACAAAAATTAAAAAGTAAAGAGCCTATTTACCAAATCCCTGCCACACGAAAGCAAAATTTTCAACAGTGACATTTACAAGCATCAAAATTCCTACTCTGTCACTTAAACAATGAAATAAAACATATTCTTAATAGAAAAACAGGCAGTGTCCAAACTCCAAACTTAAAATGTGCTAGGAAGACCTAAAGACGCATTTTGCGCTACACAAGGAAATAACCTCAACTGTAATAATTGCATGAAAGGTCACACGAATCCAGTCTAAAAACTTAGCTAAAGGGACACATAAGAGGACCTGGAATAAACGGTTATTTGCTTGGAAGTCTGTAGTCTTCACACATCCTGTAGAATTGAAAAAAAAAAAAAAAAAGACAATTTTAAATATATCAAGGCAGAAAACAAACTCTGCAATACACACAGGCCAAACCAAGCTGGAAAAAGCTGCTGTGCTGTCAAGGGAAGACAAAAAAAACCAAACAAGGATAACGCAGGGCTAACTGCTGCATGGATTTTGGGGACATACTGCCCACTGATAAAAAGTCTGGCACCAAAACGCAACCACACTTGAAAAACCAATGTGATTTGGGCCACCGCGCATCGCATCAGTTGCTGCCAACAACAAATATGTGAAAGGCAGGATAAAGGAAAAACTGATCAATATCAATAGACAAAGGCCACCAGAGACAATAGTGAAGAATAAAGCAGAGCTGGATTCATCACTAAATAGGAATACATATTTTAATATGTAGACCTGTCTTTGGAACCAATGAATTTTTCATGGCAGTAAAACATGCCCACATTAAGTGTCAAGTGAACAGCGCAGACCCTTATACAAATATGAAAAGGGCATACTGTGAACCCCCACTCCTTCAAAACAAAACCCAACACTTGGGGACATATAATTGTATTTACTGAAACATCAAAGTTTCTTCATCATAAAAAACACCCCAACTCATTGCCAGTATTCAACCTCAGCTATTTGGCCTTCACAGTAAATTCTGTTACCAGAGTATAAATGGCCAAGCATGAAGGAAATATACAGCATTGAAAAGTTAAAAAGAAAAATGTGAAGCTGCCAAGAACAGTCATACAAAACTTTGTATACACAGGTAAACAAGACACTGCTTGGAATGTGCCATCGCCATACCAATATCCAGCGACAAAAGCTTTATCTACAATTTTCCCCTTAACACTGTCTAATTTTAATATTGAACAGTGTTTAACAGAGACAATATATAGCGGACGTAAAAATATTAGTCTCTGTTGACAAAAGTATATACAGTACTCCCCCTGCTTCCGCCTTAGTTTCTGTAATAATCATAGCATACACGTAGAGCATTAAAAGCTCCAATGTGAGGAGACAAATGCACACAGCACTTATCATTGAGGAACTACTTTCTCAAATAGGTAGCACAAATTGCAAGTGACCATGAAAAAGGTCCCACAAAGCAATAAGTCCTGGAAGCACCCCAATGCTGAAATGATTTTTTTTTTTTTGTCCGGCTCGAAAAAAAGAGACTTGTGCCCCCCAATGCTGAAATGATTTTTTTTTTTTTGTCCGGCTCGAAAAAAGAGACTTGTAGAGAAATTACAAAACTTTATAAGAAAATTATGAAACTTACCTATTCATTTGGTAATTTTTTTCTTGTACATTTTCATCATTCGTTGACGAAATGCATCAAAGTTGTCTTTTGTGGATTCTAGGGTTTCTTTTCCTTTAACACCAAGGCCCTCTCCAGCAGAGACTGTTCCCCTGAGAAAAAGTAGCATAAGCAGGATTTATGGAAAAAGAAAAACCTAGTATACACCAAATGTAGCCAGAAGCAGGTCCAACCCGTGGAGCCTTAAAAGCACATCAGCGTGTGTGTGTGTGTATTTCCACTAACTGTTAGTGTTGTAAAACGTGCAAGTACAATAACCACTGCAAAATCATTCTGCAGAATAAAAAGATGGATCGCTAGATTAGTATAATCTTTAACAGTCTCCATACAGTGACAAATTTATTCTCAAGTTTGAAAGGACATTAGAGTGCTGGGAATAGAGATTAGCTGAATGACTATCTGACAGATTGAACATGATCAAAACATCTGTAGCAGACCATCAGTCATGTCCACATACCGTAAGACAATTGTTCGGAATGCTGTTTATATTTGCCCGATTATTTTTCTGCATATTTGGCTGGATCCAGAGCAACATCTGTCACCCATAAAGACCGCATATACGCAATCTACGTAACGAGACAATACATAGGTTACGTAAAATAGTTACTACGCATGCGCAGTAGCTACTTTCGGCATCTGGCGGACGTTGCTCTGGATCCAGCCCATTGTCAGGGACTCCTAACGCTGCATATAACTGGTACGACAAAGCACCATCATACACAATAGATCACATAAGAGAAATTTAGGAAAAAGACAACAAAAGAATGAACAATGTTACCAATATAGCCTATAAGATGTGCAACAAATCCAATGCAATGTACAAGAAAGATGTAATATATATCCACTTCAAGGTACAATCGATGTATCCAATAGGAGTATTGTGTGTTTTGGTACAATAAATTCTACTGCATTGATGAAGCTAAACATTGCTGGCTTCTCAGGTCTCCATTATTGATAGACATATTTCAATGGAACCACATGTGGCAGTAATTATTCCACATGTGATTCTGTGACAACAGGAAAACATGTACTTATCAATAACTTGATGACAGGTTATACAGCAACTCTTCAAACTATTCCTGTAATTACAGCTTTCTGTAAATCTTACAAATTAAGTAAAGGTAGATTAGGTGGTAAAACCACGAAGCAATCTTTACAAAAAAAAAATACCAAAACAGGAGATAGCTTCTCAATGGAATGTCCTTAAAATTCACATTATACAAACAGACATGATAAACGTCTGAGCAACATACACGTTTATGGGATTTTTGATCCCTGATCCACTGGATCCAAGCCCTCGACCTTCACGCCAGCCCATCTTGTGTAGCATCTGAAAACCCACATTCTGCTGGGATAGCTTCTTGTTGGCAAACTCTAAATCCACTGGTTTCTTGAGAAAGAAAGGAAGAAAAGGAGTCACAATTTGAACAAAACAGATAGGACCATAACTGGACCACGTGCTTGGTGTTACTGTACATAAACATTTCAGTACATAGGCCATAGACCTATTATATGATGATCATTTACTTATGCAGTTGTCATTGGAATATAGATACTCTCACACAACATTTTAACAGGACCTGCATTTTTAGATACATGATAACATACTGTAATTTTTTTTGGCTGGGGAAGAGGGAAAGGGACTCTAAAATAAGCCTTTTCTTTGTCTCACACATGGAAGGTTATTTTTTATTCATTTCTGCAACATCAGAAAGGGAGGTCACTAAGGAAAGACCAGTCTGATTCCAAGTCTCGTCTATGAGGCATAGGAGAAAAGTCCATGTTTTTCAAGATGGAGAGAGAAAGAAGGGTGGATAAGGGTGGGTAAAAGGCCCCGTACAGAATACCAAAAAGTGACAAGCTTAGGAAAGAAAAGAAATCAATCCCCTACAGAGGTATAATGTTTCACACATGGAGGGCACCGTGAGAGCACCAGGGGAGGGAAGGGTAGAGAGAAATATCCATATTTCAATATACTTGAAAGGATGAGTTGAGATAAAGGATTTTCACCCAAAAACTCCCATCACAAAGGTCTTCGTCTACTCGTATATTATAATTGTGCCAGAGGAAGGAGAAGGCTCTGAAGGAACGCAGGGCAATCCCACAAGCGAAATATGCATAGAGCAGTTACTACACGAGAGTAGTTTGGATGTGCGGATTTAGAAAAGCCCCAAAAGGAGTACAGGGACATCAACTCCCATAGACGTTTCCATGTCTAACCATCGCATTCTGTCAAGTGGGCCAAATGTGGCAACCACATGGCTGAGTTGTTCTGCTGGATAATAAAAATATAGTCTCTCTCCCCTCTTATGTAGGCTGTTTAGGGAGTGCTATACAAGTTTGAGACAGTTATTCCATATAGGACACATGGCTCTGATCATTACTCTGATTGCAAGGATCTGAAAAAGATAAAGCTGATTGGGGAGGATATTCATTTTAACAGCAAGATTTATTTTGTAACCTGACAGAGCCATATTCCTCCAAGGTGCAGAAAAGGTAATACAGAGTAACCCTTGGTCTGCTCAGGGCAAGGAGGATTTCATTTGCAAAAAGGGATAGCTTATACCCTTTTTGGCCAACGCAGATACAGATAATGTCTTGTCGAGTCACGGATTGTAGCCTCCAAGGGCTCATTCACCAAAGTGAAGATTAGAAGAAAAAGGGGGCAACCTTGGCAGGTGGCAATGGGTACACCATTGATCATTTTCTTTGCCAAGGGGCAAGTGTTGAGAGACAGAACCCTCCCCAAGCCGAATCTCTGGAGGACAAACTCATAAAATTCTGTCAAAAGCATCTTCAGTGTTTAATGACAAAACCACTATATGGATCCCCTCCATGCTGGCCACATGGCACATGCATCACACTGATGGCCCATCAGGTGTTGTTCCTGGATTGGTGTGGAGATAATAGTTTGTAGCATGCTGTGAACTTGATTGGACCAGGAGGAACCTTACCAGAATTTTAAGACTTTTTGTCTGAAAATGATTGTTTCTTGAGAGACAAACATGTTCAGGGCCGCTGTTCTATCCCAGGAGAGGGATAAGATGGACAGTGCAATAAATTCAACTAACAGGGCAGAGCAAGGTTGATAGGTCAGGTGGGGAGAGATGCAGATGGTCAGAGATTTGTATAGGAGGTCTGGGGGGTTACAAAGAATAGTACCCAACGTGGGTTTGAACCAAAAACAGATTATGCGCTGTAGTTTCACGGTCAGCAACCAATCCACCTACTCTCCTTTTCCGTGGATGGATTTAATGACTAACGCGGTTTGTTAGCAGCTTAAGTGGACAATGCCAGCTTCAACTTGGTGCGAAGGGCTGTGACATCGGCCTGGAGGGATATATCCCAGCTCTATTTAGAGGAACAAAAAAAGAAAAAAAATGCTGCCTTGGAATGTTATTACCTCTTATAAAAATAAGTTACTGGTATAAATGCATATTTAAATTTTATTAACATAAATATTAAAAACAAAATACTCATGTTACACAGGTGATGGTTGAATGTAATATTCTATTAAACCTAGTGGCCAGGTGTAGTAAATCCAAAGCATGTCCCAGAGTTCACTAAAACGAAATAGTGTTTTGCGTCCCTATTGGGCTAAAAAGCCAAGGTATCAAATTAACTTACTTATAAAGTAAAGAGTTTGATGTTGGCAGTACTTACACAAGGGCGTCAGTGCCTCAACAGATTCAAAGGATTATACCATACACATATAAGTGTCATTAGGAAATAGTGGTATCCTGTTATCAGCCACAACTTATACAAGGTCCACAAATAAAGGAGCAATAATGGTATGAAGCAAAAGATGTGCTTACTGGCAGGCTTTTGGCAGTTGTTTTTAATATTTATATTAATACATTTTATATATGCATTTATACAAGTAGCTTATTTCTATAGGAAATAGGCGCAACAATATGATTTTTCTCTTTCTGTTTTGTGAATCTATTTAGAGGAAGTCTCAAGCGCAGAGGAAAGTAGTAATTTTGGTTATATATTTTTTTTTTTTTTTACACAAATAAATATCCAAAACATCGTTTACATTAACATTACAAAACTAGATTATCTTTCATCTGTTGTGACTTAAAAAAAAGACACATCAAGACACAAAAAGTGACATTGAAGAGAGATAACCTTTTGGTAAGTTCTGTATACTGTATGAGGGAGGGTGGGATCTATATTCAAAAACAATAAACATTTCCCAGCACCAGTGAGATTAAAACTTTTTACCTTTCTTTTGTTGTATCCACGGCCTCTGGGGCGTTCATATTCAATGCGCACTGGATCGTGTACTAGATTACAACAAAATGAAAAAGCTTTAATAAAATAACTACAATAGTGAAATATTTTCCACAACTCAGATTATGATGATCTAGTAGGCCTTGTCACTGTAACTGTTTAAGGAAGCCATAATAAAAATCTCTCTCAGGATGAGCCAGAACAGGTTCTGCACCATAAAAAGGTGTGTGGTAAGAGATTAATACTTTTCCATGGTAACTGAATAAAAATAACAGGGATTCAACCTTTACAAATTGACATAAAAAAAAATTACTGATATATTAATATGAAACCAAATTGAACCTAAATACGTGTGACATTAAGACAAACTGCTAGAGGATCCTTACTGGAAACAAGGACACTCATTTTAAATATCCACCTATCTTACCTTTTGGTTCTTCCACTAGGCACACCCTTTTGGGTGGGAGCATGCCAACTTTCAGCTTTGCAACTCTCTTTCGAGCTATTGGTGGTCGAGCAGGAGTTGGCATTTGACTATACGCAGCTACTGGGGCTCCTGGAGCCTCGGCAGCTTCACATTCTGCAGCTTCACACTCAACATCTATATCCACATCAGACTCATTTTGCGGATCATCTCCAGTCCTTATGTTCTCAAGTTCTCCATCATCCAGTCTAATATCCTCATCATCAGTTGCAGTTTCTTCTTCAGCTCGCATTAACTCCTCCAGCTTGCACTTATAAAAAGCATATGCGGGGCTGTCTTTCTCACACAAAAACCTTATGGGGAAGAGAGACAGTATATTAATAAATATATATATATATATATATATATATATATATATATATATATGCGTGTGTGTATAGATATAGATGTGTGTGTATAGATATAAATGT
>WWET01000766.1:349400-361293 GCA_011038615.1 Limnodynastes dumerilii | reverse complement strand
TATATAAGCAAACAATTGGGCTTCAGCGCAATTTAACCTCCAAATCAGTGATGTAAACTTGGAGAAGCTTACCTAATCCACAGAAAGTGGGGCAGCACGGTCCTGGGGGGTATATTGTGCAGTGTACCCCACGTAGTAGAAATTTTAAAGAGAAGATCAGGATCTGCGCCTAGATTAAGCTGTATATCCAGTGGTAATGTCTCAATTTTAATAATATCTAGTTGAAATAATGTTGCTTGCAATATAATAAAGGATTTATTTGAGCAATAATCGCTGATAATAATTAAGGACAGTAGTGTTGCTTGCAGTGTCTCAATTTAGCATGCATATGAGCGGGATTATTTGATCCCTGAGGAAGTCACAAAGGGCTGAAGTGCCCAGACGAAACACGTAGGATCCTTTTAACAACCTGCTATCACCGGAGGACTGCATATCCGAAACCTGACACTCTGAGTGGATTGGAGTCACGGCATTAGGAAAGACGGTCCCCGGAGCACAGATAAGTCATACTGCTTGTTTTAAATTACCGTGGTACGCATGCCATTTTTTACATTTGTTTCAAGTAAAAATCAGCTTTTAAATTTACTACACTATAATGTCTATTATGTCTCTTTTTGTTTCCCGCTCATATGCATGCTAAATTGAGACACTGCAAGCAACACTACTGTCATTAATTATAATCAGCGATTATTGCTCATATACATCCTTTATTATACTGCAAGCAACATTATTTCAACTAGATATTATTAAAATAGAGACATTACCACTGGATATACAGCTTAATCTAGGCTATATATAAATTTTTAGGAGTTGACAGGGCTTTAAAATGTGCTTACCAAAACTCTGGGTTGTTTACACTGTTTTCCATGCTGAATTTCTCAATTTCCGGACCCATCTGAACAACAAATTGAGCCAGTTTTATAGCTGTATCCTTTGTCTTCTCATCAACTGTAGAGCAAAACAGATTCATTATGTGTAAAACAAACATTTTCCAAATCAACAGATGGTTTCTGGTTTATATTTTAATATGATACTAATTATGCTATGTAGTCTTACGCTGGGTATTTTACTTACTGGAGGGTTACAGAACAAGTATCGTGCAGAGCACATGATCACCCTCAAATAGTTCTGACATCTTACCAGTGTGTACAGTCCAATGATGCTGCAGAATTGCCTGAAACAGCATTGCATCGTCGGAACTGATTTGTGCAACAGGCTAAATTTTGCAATCACTAAGTCGTGGAAATCTTCAGTGTGTACACTTGAGACTCAGCTCCACAATTCCCATTCATCTTTGTGGGTGTGCATATCAGTGTTGCAGTGGGTTATGGGAACAATTTTACACAGATCCAGTGGCAGTGTGTATAGGTGTCTCATTTACCTCCCTCTCCTGTCCCTTTGACCCAGCTTTAGATCTGTCTTGTTTACCCCTTTCCACACAACACCCCCACCCCCCCATTTAATAACTAGGCAGTTGCTTCATTCATGCTACAGACAGGTTAATTAGGAAGAAAGATATGCAGAGAAACGTATTTTTGTTGCGGTAACCTACACACATTTATTGTATGACGTCATTTTAGGTTGCCTTCTGGTTTTGTAAATAAATAAAAAAAAAGTTACTGTAATTTAAATGAAGTGCCTGCAAAATAACTGAGTTTTAAAATTAAGCATGTGCCCCCAAAATAATAATTTTTAGGCGTTTTATGGGAACTTACCTTCCAAAGGTTTTTTGATTGAAGAAGACTCGTTATCAATACTAAATGATGGTGTTGGTTTCTCTTCTGGTGCAGCTGGAGCAGGAGCAGGAGTAGGAGTAGGAGCAGGACATTTATCTTCAGTTTGCAGAGACGCAACCTCTACCTTGCAAGTGGATTCCTTGGTTGTGGATTCCATTCCTTTGTCTTCCTTTTGTTTTATATCTTCAGTTACACTTTCTACCTTTTCAGACACTTTTTTAGAGCGAGGTCTCTTAACTTTGATCAGCTTTCGTTTCCTTGAATATATCACACTTCGGAAAAGCCTCCGCTTCAAGTCCTGGGCTTTCCTTGCATACAGCATGGCTCTCACTGACTCACAGGCCAGCTCTTCAGGAGATTTGCTTGTTACTTTAGTCTGGGTGTTCTTTATACACATTTGACCTTTGGAGTTCTGAAACTCTCCCAACTTTTGACGATAATATTTATATTCATTGCTGTCTTTATCAAACAGAAACCTTAAATACAGGAAAAGAATTTCTCATATTTACATCATGAAATTAAGGCAATAACCATCCATAGAAACATAATTACTAGGAAGACACCTCTGTCATGTGGGAGAACAAAAAAAAAGTTGAACACTCCTGCCAACATTCTGCCATGTATTTAAGACTTCCACAAAGGATCCGCATTCCGCACGGAATGAAATGATGGAAGCTGGTCCAGATGGGGTCAACAAGCTTAAAACATGTCTGCATGGTGGGATAGAGAGGTATGTAAATGATATCGCATGGGATTGCCTGAGCCCTTATGTACAATCCTCATTTACACACCAGCTCCATTTTAAGTGGGGCCGGTGCATGAATGTTAAGGCAGGGTCCTGCACATGGAAATGCATAAGCACTAGGGGATGTTCTCAGGGAGGTGAGGATTACACAGAGAAACCATAGCGAACCACTGCAGCTGGAGGTCTGCTAGCAGGATCCTATATAGAACCCCATAAAGGATACCCGTCCTCTGAAAAAATTACTCTTTCACGACCCAACCAATAGCTCACTATTCAAGATATTAGTAACTCACCAGAAGGCAGGCTTCTCTCCACCTCTTTGGTCTCCTTTTTTAGCATTCTCCAGAAGCTGATCAATTGTCGCAAATGCTTTGGGCTCATCAGCTTTTTTCTCTTTAATGACTAAAAGAAATAACATTTTAAATTAAACAAACAGAACATAATATTCCCCTTTTTCTATAATGAATACATGTAACAAATAGAAAGGAACAAGCACTCTAGACCAGGGGTTCTCAACCTTTTCTCACCCTCGGCACACCTCAGCTCTTCCCAGAATTCTGCGGCACACCAAAAGCAAAATATACAATAAAAAAAGCAGGAATTACAAAGTGCATACACAGATATTACATTTAATTGTTTTTATTTGATAAAATAAAAAAAATCACAGCTAATAACTTTTTTATAACTAATTAACTAATTTAACTATGTTAGCCCCCATCATGAGTCTGCAGCCTCTCCAGTAGTCCCCATTCATGTGTCTACAGCCTCCCAAGTATCCCCTTATTTCCTTTAGGCAAGGTCTTCCAGTGCTTTTTCTCCTGTTGGAGGCATTGCAACGTCACACACTTGGCAATGTTCCATGGCACACTGGTTGAGAAGCACTGCTCTAGACCAACAGCCCTACTATTATTACTACTCTGTGGAGTATAATTATTAGACCACATTATGCATTCTCTGGATAATAGAACCAACGCTCCCTTTAATGTTCATGGTTATTTTTTTTTGTCATTCAATAACAGACTCCATCACAGAAACACAAAATATACTACATTAGTATTCTTTTTTTTTTTATTTTTTATTTAATACTGAACAACTAACCTTGACTCGCAACAACCGGTTTCTTTTCTTCTGGTTTCTTTTCTACCGGTTTCTTTTCTTCCGATTTCTTTTCTTCCGATTTCTTTTCTTCCGATTTCTTTTCTACCGGTTTCTTTTCTACCGGTTTCTTTTCTACCGGTTTCTTTTCTACTTTTTTATCCTCACAAGTTTTCAGAGGCTGTATCTCTTTGGATTTTAGTGCTAATTTATTTCCACTCTTTTTAAGCCAGCCTCTTAACTGTAACATAAATTCCTCTCCAAACAGAAAGGAGTCTGAGAAATTTGGATACTCTGAAGGGTTCAGTTCTGTTGTATTAAGTCCCAATGCCTCCAACACATTATTTTGTCTTGCAGCAGTAATCATTGCAAATGTTTGTCCAATAAGCACAATGGACTTCCGGCATAAAAAGACTGTGCTCTTCAGAGCACCAAGTAGTTGCCGTGGGTCTGTAAGGATAGCATGCTTTAGATCAAACGTGTTACTGGCCATCAGCAATGGTATTGCACTTCTTAACAAACGCTGCTGAATCATCATCATCTCCTTGTCAAAGGGTTTGATCACCTCAAAGAAATCATTCTTGACACACACAGTTTTTGTTTCTACTAACATATCTAACAAAGCATTATCTATTTTGGGACTTTTCATGGCTGGATGACTTATGGCCTTTACAGCTGAAAAGCACTGCTCTCTATGAAGCGGAGTCATAGAGGCTTTGAAGCAGTCCACAATCATTTTGCATGTTTCAGTCTTCACCTTGAAGAGGGCTTTGTTTTGTTTTAGAAGGTCATTCACACTTTCCAGCATGTTAAATTTGGCCCATTTTTGTATTTGTACACTGAACTTGAATGCTGGACTTTTGGTATCTAAACTAACAATTTTTCTTTTAGAAACCTGTGGTTTAGTAGCAGCATCACCAGCTTGACCTTGTTTAATACCTTTTCCTCTACCTGCTGGCCTGTTTCCAACTGGAATGCGTTTTACTCCTCGTGCCTGTGTTACAGGCTCTTGCCCTTGTGACCTGAATGTATCCCTCATAGAGTCTAACTCCATTTCAGGAGAGTGGAATTCCCTAAACATTTCTGGTCTGTCTCGGTCCATGTTGATATCTTGTGTATGATGAGTATTACGCTCAATCTCCCAATTTCTTTGTCTAAAATTCAAATCTCTACCCATTAATTCATCACATTCTAGTGGCCTTCCTTGAGCCATTTCACTGATTCGGCGGTTTGAAGCTTTTAGCTCCTCTCTGTATAACCTCTCATTTTCCAACGTATCAGAAGAATTCCACCTATCCAAACGTTGATCCGAAAGTCTTCCACCTGAAGATTCCCTTCCTAACTCACGAATGTATGACTGATTGGAAATACTGTCTCTTCTTGGTTCCGTATCCCAGTTTCTATTCAAATGATCAGAAGGAATATCTCGAAAGGAATATCTTTGTTTCTCTCTATACGAAGAATCATAGTTATCCATTGGCATCCTTGTCCCAGACCCTATGTTAAAAATCAAAAGAAAACAGTTCAAAAAACATTATCTAGCAAATTACATGCAGCAGTCACTGGAATTTACACATCTTTCACACATTGTGGCTGATTCAGAGTTTGGGAGTAAGGGCAAAACAGGTGGAAATGTACAGCTCAGCTAAACCATTTCGCCAACTATGGGGAGCTAATTAATTTTAAGTATTTTGCATGCAGGGAAAATACATTACTTTTGCACATAGAACTCACATACTGCATATCTTTATGTTTAATCTATAAAATAGGAGTTGAGCTAAGAAACTTAACCTCTCAATTCTATTTTCACAATTTAAATTAGTTATTGCTGGTTGTTAACTTGACAGATACAAAATGTCTTTAAGTAAAAAAATCACATTGAATTCAACCTGGGAGCTTATAGTGCTGCTGTACACATTGAAAGCAAAAAAGGGATACATAAGTGGTTTATGTCAATATGTTAAAATATACTTATTCCTCAAATTTAAATAATGTGCAAAACATTTTAAAAATAATAATCTACTCATTGCCATGTTTAAACTGGTTATTATTATCAAAATGTTTATTGTCAAAACGTGTAGTGTCAGTTGCACAGGGGCTTTAATTGTTATGATCAAAGATGTTATCAGAGCGGCAGGAGGAGCTCATCCTCCTTTAAAATAATGCCACAGGTTTAAACAGCTTTCATAATGGCCTATCCAGTTACAAGTTACAAGATGCAATTATTACCTGTCCAGGTGCAGCTGGGGCAGTACATGGACTGCATGTATCCTCAGACAGGCAGTAACTGTGTTATAAACTACATTCAACCAGAGCCCAGTACAGATTCAGAGGAGTGGACACTTAAGTTGGGTACACAATACAGCATTTTACGGAATTATCGCACAGATTACTGGACAGAGCACATTAGTACGTACACTGCCACAATTATGTTATGTTTCGATCCAAAGCACATTGCATCGTTTGACTTCTACAACCTTGGAATGTCAGAAGAACAAATAGTAAATAAAGAAAGACAGAGCTGCCAGTATATTGTGTCAGCGTGTACGCATAAATCAGCGTTCTCATTGGGACTTATGTAGTTGGAAATATCCTTTCATATATCTCATGAAATGTTTTATAGTGTGTACCCAGCTTTAATGTCATACAGTGTTGTCATTTATATAATTGGAAACTACACAGTTATGGCATGCATATATAGGAAAATTATGGAAAAGGAAAAGGGGGGGGATGGGGAGAGGCTGCGCTTTAAATCTGCTGCCTATCTGGGTTCTAGAAGGGTCTACACCTCCAAAAAATTGTACCAAAAAGAGTGAGAAGGAACCGAATAGGCGCTGATTTGACCCCTGTGATATACTTGAATAAACCCCTGCTCTGCTAAAATACGTTGAAGGTGCTGAGGAGGTCCGTGGTGTACCAGAGAAGGAGGACCTGATACTCAGAGGCTCAACCAACAAAGAGGGATAAAATAAACAATTTATTATCACATTAGGACATGTTAAAACGGGGAAAGTATGATACATAGGGTATGGGGAACTGCCTCCGTACCGTAGATGTTAGAAAACCGTGACCGACAGGAGGCTGCAGGAGCTTAGTGAGCAGTACGATCTAGAGGTCCTGGGAAGCGGAGGGACGGAAATCAGAGACAGAACACCCAAAGCACGTGGACTATCAGCTGGTAGTCCACCTGCTTTGGGAAAATGAGAGGTTATTAGAGAGGAGCTGGTAGTCCACCTGCTTTGGGAAAATGAGAGGTTATTAGAGAGGAGCTGATAGTCCACATGCTTTGGGTGTTCTGTCTCTCGTTTCTGTCCCTCTGCTCCCCAGGACCTCTAGATCGAGCTGCTTACAGAGCTCCTGCAGCCTTCTGTCGGTCGCGGTTTTATAACATCTACGGTACGGAGGCAGTTCCCCATACCCTGTGTATCATACTTTCCCCAGTTTATAAGTTTTAACATGTTCTAATGTGATAATAAATTGTTTATTTTATCCCTCTTTGTTGGTTGAGCCTCTGAGTATCAGGTCCTCCTTCTCTGGTACACCACGGACCTCCTCAGCACCTTCAACGTATTTTAGCAGAGCAGGGGTTTATTCAAGTATATCACAGGGGTCAAATCAGCGCCTATCAGGTTCCTTCTAACTTTTTTTGATATATAGGAAAATAACAGATGGGTGGAATAATCATTATAAAGTCCTCTATCATATGGCATTGACAAGAAAGCAATTTGTATTGTACAGTATTCTCATCACAAGATTTCACTCTGCATCGTTTTGTGATCAAAAGAAAATTTTCTGCATATCATGTTGATCACATGTTCACTACTGACTGACCTGTGTGACAAGAGCCACAGGTGGTACTGATTACATTGCTTGTGACTGAGGAGACCTGGAGAACATACACTGTAAAGCTGGCCATACACTAGGCGATTATCGGGTGATCTGGCAAATAATCGCTCTTGTGTATGGTACAGATCAAGTTTTGAAACGTCAAATAAACGCACCAGAAACGCTCTGGTGCGATTATTTGATCTTTGAGCATGTTTCATTTAAATTGGGCACTAGCACCTGATATTTTAAGGGAGCCAATCAGCAAGATGAATGGCTCCCTATCCTTGTAATAGACACTGCTGCTGATCTATGTATAAAGCTGCTCCGACAGCTTGAAGTATACCTTCCAAGCTGTCAGAGCAGCATAGTGCATATATCTGCAGCAGCGTCTATTGCAGAAAATAGTACAGAGAAGGACCAACCGAACCCGCGCCGTGTGAAGCGCGGATTCTTCGGCAGATCCCTATCTGTACTACTCCCTGCAATAGACGCTGCTGCAGATCTATGTAGACTTCTAAGCTGTCACAGCAGATTTGTACATAGCTCTGCAGCAGCGCCATAGAGCGCTGCCTCCCCCTCCCCTTTTCTGCTAGGATTATCGGTCCCAGCAGAGGAGGTGTATGGTGCCGATAACAGGACATTTTCCTAGAGGGAAATTGTCCCGTTTATCGGCCCACCCCCTGCTGGGACCGATAATCGTCCTAGTGTATGGCCAGCTATAGTGGTACTTGAGGACAGTGGTTAAGAACAACTGAGCTACAGCATGGTACAACACAAAAACCGGGTGCATTAACAGATTAGGTATAAACCCTCTTATACTAATCACATAGAAAGGATGGTTTATTACAGCACAGCTCTTTTACCTTTCTAACTTTATTTAAAATAAATTGTGGGCTATATTGAGTGCAATTTAGCTAGTTGCCTGCAGTCACATTTGTCATGTCTAAATTGTAAAAGTTGTTGTTCTCTAGATCCAGTCCTAGATTTTTACTATACAACAAAATTAGATTATATATCCTGACAACTTGATGTTTTAGAAAACAGTAACAAACATGGCCTTTATTCTTACCCTCTAACTGAAACTCCCGTATCGTATCTGAGATGGCTTGATCCATATTTATTCTGTATCTCTTCATCTTCTCTTGAACTACAGCATCAAAAGTATCCCGTGTAATCCTTTGGCTAGCCATGCTCGCCACTCTGAAAGACAATGAAGTTAATAAAACGGTGTTTTAATATTTTCTAAGCAATGCCAGTGTAGCACACATTTGTTCTTTCAAAAGTGAAGCAATTTTATTTCTGAGTTAGACCTACAAAATGTGCACTTATCAGTGTATAGGCTGACAAAACAATATTCCTGGATATGTTGTGTGTGTTTTTTTTTTTTTAAATATAATTACCAATTTAGAACACAAAAGTACAAATACATTTTAAATATACACAATGCATTCTTACTGGCTTTACACAATGCTCAGTGGAGGGCAGCTTAAAATTAGGCATCATTTACATTTTTTTCCTTCAGACATTTGTTGAAAGCTTTTGGAGTAAATAGAAAAAAAGCAGCAGTGAATTTGCTCTTGGACAAAGAATTTTCTGTACTTGTTTATCTTTGCAGCCCCCTGCTGGAGAGGCCGCTGGTTACGCTACTTTTTTTCTTCAGCAGAGGGCGCGCCCTCCGGTGCAGCTGTGTGTGTCCCCCCGTGGCAGCCCATGTAAACAAGAATAATGAGGAGGAGGAGAAGAAGGGTGTATCTCCGTCCGTCCCCCCCTTCGTGTCCCCAATGTCCCCGCCGTGTCATGTCCGGTCTCCAGAGCCTCCCGCCGCCACAGATCATCTTCGTCCGTCCGTCCCCGATACAGCAACATGCCCGGTCGCAGACATTGCTGCATTAGTGTCACCCATGCACGCACGCACAGCCAGCAACACACCGGCAGTGTCGTCGTCACCACCAAACCATCAGTCCCCCCATCGCCGCCGTTTCATGTCCGGTCTCCAGAAGCCGGCTCCCGCCGCACAGAACATCGGTGTCACCTACCCACAGTGATCGTGCCCCCAGAGAGAGAGAGAATTGGAATAAAAAAAAAAAAATTTACGTAACTTACGTAGCGGGGATACGTAAGTTATGTAGCAGGGCCGCAAAAAAAAACAAGTACCGAATTTTCCAATGCACTCTAAATTGTTGCATGAAGGGCAAATATAGTTAAAGCTAAATGAGAACTAATGTATTTAAATATTTTTTACTAAGTTATTTTCAATTTCCACAATTAATAGTGAGGTATATAAAATGAAGCATACATTTCCATAGTGAAACATTAGTAATAGATTGGGTATACCAACTGCCGAGATAAATGTGTTTCCATGAGGAACAGTAATATCATGCTAACTTTTCAACAATCTGTCAAATCTCTGCAAGCTAGGACTAAATGTAGTAACTAAGTGCTGCTGCACTTGTGAAGTGTAAATATTAATAACAGCTCATCAGAGAGGGGATAGGATACATGTGCTTACAAGAGCGTGCAAGCAATGTAATGTGGAAGGCTGGTTTGATATTAGGCTGCATATAAGGTAATAAGTAGTATAAGGAGAGCGACAATTATACCTTTACAGATATTGGACAGAATCCAGACCTTTAACAACCATTCAATTACCTTCTGGTTGAATTTACATTCAGAACACATATTGTTGCTATCAGGACTTCACACAGGTGGGGACAACTCATACAAATGGGGTGGGGGGTAATTAAGTATTGCTATGTACATTTTATTTAAAGATTCTTACAGCCAAGTAATCTAAACTTCCAATCCATCAGATCAGATATTTAAAGGTCAAGTGCTGCTGTCGGAGGCGATAGGGGTTGTTTCCCAATACTCACATACAACACAATCAGATCTTTGGAAACAGTCCTTTATCCTTATATTTGACTGTATCCAGCGTAATGGATAAAGTATTGTTACATATTACCAAGAAAATCCTTTTAAACCTTGCTAACAGCTTTGCAATTTTGTGTGTGTGTGTGTGTGTGCCCTCCAAGATGACAAATTCCATTATGTACAAATAAATCTGCTCCTGAGCTTCCAACTGTCACTCACCTGGTGTAAATAAACTGATTTAAAAAACTACTTTCCTCTTCAAAAATTAGGTTACCATAGTAACTGACAGTTGGAAAGTATTTTGTACCTACCGGAATGGGTCATGTTGGAAATTATGGGACAACACTATAGTTATTTGAGAAAGCCACAAACTGATCAACTCTGAAGCATATATAATGGTGATTAAAAATAGAAGATGCAATAAAATGGTGGGCGGTCTACAATCAAATCTTACCAGAATAGCCTAAAGGTTAACAACGTGTAGCGAATGCTTAAAGAAAAGCAAAACGTTGTACCAATATTACAATAACAAAAGAAAAACTGAAGCAATAAGCCTATGAATTTCAGATCGATACCTCAGACAGAAAATACAATTGGAAAGTCTAAATATATGTCACATACGTATATTGCTCCCTGACGCTCGCCAAGGAGGGATTCAGATTATTAGTGCTTTCTATTTGCGTCTTGTATATAGCGCACGACGTACAGAAAGAAACCACGCATAGATACAACGCCCCCAGGAGAAATCATTTCTAAACACCGGTATAACACAATGCGCTCCATGAGCTAACACACGACGAAAAATTACCATGCAGTCTTTTGATTGTAAGGCCCAAACGACTTCACCGACTTGCTAGTCACAGTACGCCACCGCCTCTTCCCTCACACAGACATAGTCCACCTTCTAACGTCATGACGTCTGGCGTTGGAAAGCGGAAAACATCTTTAAAAAGGGCAAACTTTAAATTGATTATAATATGAAATGTTTGTAAATTTATACTACACAGTGACAAAACATTTCAAATATGCTTTTCCAAATATATATATGATGTTAAGAAACTATAGTGTAAGTAGTATGTAAAGTAGTAGTCTCCTCACACACTCGCGATCATGAGGATCAATAGCACTGACGCCATTTCCGCCCGTTGTTGCTATGTCAGGGTTCTGCCAGCTACACAAGGAACTCTGGTTGCAAAGAGCACGGCATTTTTTCAGGTAATAACATCGTTTAATGTTAATAGGGTTAGTGAATGGGATTAAGGACAAGTGAATGCTGGAAGAACTGGTTCAATCTTTGTGTGTAGTCTGCATTCTGTTCCAGTGAATGAAACAGACTGCCAAATGCATGGTGTTATGAAATGATGCATTTGCTGTGCTTGTGTGCGTTAAATAAATCTGTTACAGCTAAAACGTACGTACTAATGCATTTCAGTATTATTTTTTATTATTGATTAACCACTCATAGCTGCCATTTATACATTTTGTTATTGATATACACATATTGGGGAAGCTTCAGCTCCCCGATTCAGAGTTGAATCATATTTAAAGACTGGTATTTATTATCCAGTGAAATGATTACTTTCTAACCAAGGATTGCATCTAGAGATCTAATCACGGA
>WWET01000766.1:334234-345840 GCA_011038615.1 Limnodynastes dumerilii | reverse complement strand
GTGTGGAGTCCTCGTCTGCAAATAATGTCTCTGAGCTTCTTATACAGTTTGGTGATCAGTGCAAACAGGGGCTAGCTCATCGCTACCTTGCAGGGCAGAAGGGTGCCTACTCTGTGGTTCTCGATGCCTGGAAGCTATTGGAGGCAGACCGAGAGGGCCTGCTAAATGCGCTTTATGCTATGTCCTCTTTAACTGATGGGCAGCCTGATTTGCTGGAGGGTGTTGGACGGAACTTATTAATTTGCGCTTTGCAGAAATATTCAAGTGATGCTGAAGTGACCTTACTGGCAATTCGTCTCACTCGCCATGTGTGCCTGAAACACGAACAAAATCGCCAAGACCTTGTTAAAGAGGGAATTTTGCGCCTTCTTACAGAAGCCATATCAAACCATGGTGCAGATCCAGATGTAGTACGTGAGGCATGCTCTGCCTTGAAAATTATGACATTTGATGATGACATAAGAGTTCCATTTGGACACGCTCATGACCATGCCAAGATGATTGTTTTGGAGAATTCCGGCCTCCGACTATTGATAGAAGCTGCAAAAGGTGTTATGTTACTTATGATAATGTTTTAGTTGTTTCATTATTTTACACAATTTTATATCAAAATGATTACACTTCCAGACTTCCTAGAACTGCTAAAAAAGGCAATGTTTAGATCATTCAGATAGTGAATCTCCTATTAGCACTATAGGGTTAGTAGGCAATTAAGAAGATTCATCATTTCAGTTCTTGGTAACTATGGACCGGTCGTTATTGTTTTCTGATCCCAAGGATTGGAAAACACACATTTTGCGAGTGCACATGCAACATGCTCCAAATACAAATCTTGATCCAAACTTCTGTACTGCAAATGTCTCTGTGGTATTTCTGACAGTGTGTGTGGGGGTGGTGGGGGGTGCTTTCATGCAAAGGTAGGGGCTAGATGTAGTTAAATTGTGCAGTGAGGAAGTGCCAGCCGCCCTCCACTTTATCCAGACTGGCCATGTGTCCCAATTTAAAATGAGGACTCATCAGAACACGGGGGTCTGCTCGCAGATGGCCGTGCAAGAGAGGGGAGCATTTGTTTTGTGTGTCAAAGGAGTTATTGTAGATAAAACAGAACAGATATGGAGAGTGGACTGGATTGATGGCACTACACTCTGTGAGTAGTGAGTAATCCCACAGAGTTGTTTGTGAAAAAATACAGTTATGCTGTATGTTACTTATACAGTAATGTGGAAGCAATGTTTCTCTGAAGATTCACTGTGATGCTTCAATGTGCATAAGGGAATTTGGTATATGGTTCCAAACACTTTTTTTTAATTTAGCAGCATACATGTATTGTATGTCTTTGTATAAGGCAGTTATTATATACTTAATGATTAAATGTTGTTTCGATATTGCATTACTAAAGTAATGTGTATTTTAAAGTTTGACATTTTTAGTTGGTTAATTAGTGATTAGTTGCCTCTTCAATCCTATTTTAAATGTTATGTGTCATATCTTATCATTTCCCCTTTCCATTTTATTTCCAAGTTGCATCTATAAGTTAACTTCTAAGTAATAGCATACTGCAACTTTCTTGATCTACACAGAATGTGCCGGTTCTGGTTATATTATAACAAGGTGGTGATCTGGTATTTCTATAATAATAATCACACATGATTATTTAAATGCTGCCAGACATATGCATGTAGGATGTCACCTAGATTGCAGGATCATGAACATATTTACTGCTTGATAAACAACATGTGTGGTAAAGATAATTCTTCTTGCCTTATAGGTTTTACAGATAACACTGCAGTCCTCAGTGAACTGTGTGGCACTATATCACGACTCTGTGTGCGTAATGAGTTCTGCCAAGATGTGGTTGACTTGGGAGGCCTGAATTTCATGGTAGCGCTGCTGGCGGACTGCATCGATCATCAGGTAATTGCCAGTTACCTTGTATTACCTTATATATTTTGCAGACTAAGAGCTTGTTGTGGATTTCTATGTGCACAGATCCTTGATGGATCCACTAGTGCTGGACCATTTTACCCAGAAATACATGTGCATTCTCTCTCTCATGCGGAATGAATTCTGACAGCCAAGGGGCTACAGTATGTTATCCCTCTCAGGTGTACAGAAATTCAGAGTATGTAAGTCTTAGTGGGACAGAGCGAGGGCTTAGAGGCACATGGAAATCCTAATGCGGCATTCATGCCATAGGAAAATTTGAGAGAGTTAGACGGGCTGCATGTGATCCAGAAACACACCCAATGGTGCCTTTTAGATTGCAAGCAATTACAGCTCATAGCGCAATGGCGCACAGCAGCTAAGCGGAATGCGGCTATGTTCCCAAATACATTGCGCATAAGAAGGGTAGTACAGTGTAATGCTGACTGTAAATGGAGGCTATGATTATTGCGAGCACCTCTGGCTGAAAATAATTGCAAACAATATTTTTATTAAAAACAAGAAACAAATATATTGTATTACTGTATGTAGAAGTGATTTAACACATGCACAATACTTCACCAGCGATTTTGTGACCCTTTGTAATGTGTTCAAAGTGTCATATCCTAACGTTTGTCACACAATGTAAAGCCCCTGGATTTAGACATTACCTGGGGCTGGTGCAAATGTTTTGGCATAAAGCTTATCTTTTTTTGTTTTTACATCTGTGTTCAGCTCTGGATTGGTTGCACTTTGTTTGCCACGCACTTACTGTACATTGGCTATGTCCTTCCATCCCTTCCCTCCCTTAACACACCCCCCCACAGAATGCAAGCCGGCACAGCTTGAATTGCACTTAGATCTTAATCGACCATGACTGCATGATGTTCAGTTCTAAGCATACATAGAAGAAAAACACCCAGAGAACGTCAAGTCAGCTGGTATAACGCTTACCTCTAGATCGGCTCCTGAATGTCTATATTGGAAATTAATACACTTGCAACCTCAGTCCTGCCCCTCTATCAGAAGTGTCATTCCTTTTAAATCTAATTTAATAGCATGCATTCTCATGCTCCTCTGAGCAAAACACAGGAGTCTGGATATGTCTTTAAGTTGGTTAAGTCTACTTACTTTGAAGCATGAAAAAATACAACCGGAATTACCTTTCAGATATTTAGCATTTAAAATAAAGAAGTATATAGTTCATACATTTTGATTTTCTTTTTTATAGTACAATGGCTGTATCTATGTGCTGTCTAGAAGTGGTATAAGAAACAGAGCATTTACTATCTAAATGCATTCATCACTTCAAATTGACAGTGATCTAACGCACCTTATGGGCCCAATTTAATTAAGCCGTGATGACGTGAAAAAGCTTGTGGTGCGCTTTTTCCCATTATATACGGTATGAAAAATAAACTAATTTTTATGCGCTCCTCTATGAAGTGCGCATAAAAATTTGCGGAATTAGCTTTGCACCACAAATAACACCGGTGCAAAGCTAATTGAATCAGGCCCTGTAATTGTACATATCTCACTTATAGTCAGTTAGAAAGCCTGGTATATGATATAACTATTTAAGACTTCAGCTGGACTGCCTTTATTTATTGTTGCTTAAACTGAGTTTTACCAACACAGTAATTTTTTTTTTTTTTTTTATCTATTTCTTCAACTGTTGAAGTGGTTTTTGTATGCTACTTTACAGGGTATTAAAAGTGTGTTTATTCCCATCAGGAAGTTGTAAAACAGGTAATGAGTGCTCTACGAGCCATTGCTGGAAATGATGATGTGAAGGATGCCATTGTGAATTCTGGAGGGACAGATCTGATTGTGCTTGCAATGTCACGTTATATCTGCAATGCCCAGGTATTTGCATATACAGACATAAACCATTTCTACATTAAATTTGAATTGATTATTATACAATGTCTGTTGTATTATATTTTCAGTGAACATATAAATAAATGAGCAATTAAAATTTAGTAATTTACATACATCCAGCCCCTGTGGAAGCATTGCTTTGTGTTTCTTTGTTATCACCCTGAAAGTTACTACCAAGTATACACTATGGTCTGAAATAAAGTTGTTAGTCAGGAAGCCGTGCGCGTGTGTGTGTGTGCGCGTGTGCGCGCGTGTGTGCATAACAAAAGGAGATTGTGATAATATTGTTTTTATAGATACTAGGAATACCTTACTAGCTACTGTTACATTGACTGTAAGATAACACTTTAATGTTGACAGATAGCATGACAGTAGATTATATTGTTTCATATGCTTTGCAATTACTATATTATTTGAAAATAAAGTGTTGTTTTTACTGTTAATGCTAGCTTTCTTACACCTCCCTACTGCAAGTTATTCTGATGTGTTATAAAAGGAGTGTGCACAGTCAGTGTTGTAAGCAACACACTATAAGATAATTGGGTGGATCAACTGCTTATGTGTGGCATGGAAAAAAACTGCACAGAATTCCTGAATGAAGCGACATACGCTGTGCCAGTCCTATTTAAATCTCTTTACAGCTCAATTATTTGGTAGTGTGTGATCACTATTGGCCAGATCCAGCATTATTAAAGGCAGACGACTTACATACGCTGTGTACGTAAGTCATTTGTTAGTTTGTACTGTGCACGCACAGTACATTGAATTCAGCCTCAGGACAGAGCCTACAGACGCTTCATTCCTTGCAAATTCACTCCACATGCAGGGTGTGCTCATTCACCATGCATGCAATATACGCATGGTGGCTGGGCATAGGAATGCAGATCATACAGTAAGTAAGGTAGGGTAGAGCATGCAATAGTGTACACTCCCCTGGCATGTATGGAATGTAGGATACAAAATGATGTATGTTAGGTTATGTTGCAACGGTTAATATGGAATTTGAACTTCTTGAATTTGAAGTCTGGATCCGGTCCTATATTTTGAAGCTGGGTTTAAAATACGGTGGCTCAGTGACTAGCACTTGTGTCTCACAGCACTAAGGTCATAAGTTAGATTCACAGACTAGGACTTATCTCTGTGTAGTCTGTTTTCCCTGTGTCTGCGTGAGTTTCCTCCGGGTGCTCCAGTTTCCTCCCACTCTCTGAAAACATGCTGGGACGTTAATGGCCACTGACTAAATTAAATCAAGTCTGTGTGTGTGTGTGTGTTTGTGTTAGGGAGCTTAGAATGTAGCTCCAATGGGACAGGGACTGATGTGAATGTGAAATATTCTCTAAAGAGCTATGTAATCAGAAGGCGCTATATAAAAACCTGTTATATAATATATCCATGTGACTCAAAACTGCTTAAAAGACTTGCCTAAACTCGCCTCACTTCCTTTCTTTACACAATATTCTAGAACCTCTTCAGTCAGGCTTTCGTTCCCAATACTCCACCAAAACTGCACTGACTAAGGCAGTCAATGATTTAATCGCTGCTTTATCTAAAGGACACTACTCTCGTCTAATTCTCCTGGATCCTTCTGCTTATGACTCTGTTGACCACTCTCTTCTCATACAAATGTTACAATCCCTAGGTGTTCAGGACACAGCTCTTTCCTGGTTCACATCCTACCTATCTAATCGCTCTTTCTGTGTTTGCTTTTCTTGATCTACATCTCCTGCCCTTCCACTATCCGAGTACCACAAGGCTCAGACCTGATTCTATTGCTCTTATCTATCTATACCTCTTCTCTTGGAACAAATAAAGTCATTTGGTTTTCAATCTACCCCTGATTTTTAACCAACTGTGCTGGCCTGCTTAACTGAATGTCTTACAGCCATTTTATTCTGGATATCGTCCCACCATCTCAAACTCAATCTTTCAAAAACAGAGCTATTAATATTGCCTCCTGCTAACAAAAGCAACCCACCCGGTCCCACTATTTCTATTGACAACACTGAAATATTCCCTACTCGTCAAGCTCACTGCATAGGTGTTACACTAGGCCTAGGTGTTACACTTGACTTTGAACTATCCTTTGTGCCCCACATTACAATCTGTTTCTAAATCCTGTTATATACACCTAAAAAACATATCCAGAATATGAAAATATCTCACAAGACACTGCTTAAACTCTCATTCATGCACTTATCATCTCCCACATTGATTACTGCAATGCTCTCCTTGGAATCTCACAATATAAAATTGGCCCAGCAAGACTGATTTTCCATGCAAAATGTTCATCTAGAGCTAGTTCACTCTGTCAATCTCTGCCACCTGTATACTACAGAATCTATAAAACCATAAACAAGACTGCAACTGCATACATATCCTCACTCATCTCAAGATACATCTCTGCTCAATCTCAGATCATCACAAGCTTTACATCTCTATTCTGCACTTCTTTAATGCTCTGATTCCCGGTTACAGGCTTCACCCACTCCCTGGAATAACCTTCTTCATCCATTAAAACTATTCTCTGCTCTCTAAACTTTCCTTTAAAAGTCACTTTCAGCCAAGCTTACCAAATTATTTAACCTTCTTCTTAAGCTTTTTTTTTACCCTATTTACAAACACTTATCTGCTGTGTGAATGGATCATACTGAGCACTTTTACCATATATTTTTATATTTTATTGTGTGATATATGTATCAAATTTAATGTTCTATAGAGTGTAAGTTTGTGAGCAAGGCCCACTTACCCATCTAGCCTGTTTGTTACTACACAGTCTTTGTTAAAATTGTAAAGTGCTATGTAATCTGGGGGCTCTATATAAAAACCTGTTAGTAAATAAATAAAATGTATATGGAGGCTAATGACTCGATGATTCTTACATTACAGTATTTTGCATAATTGACATACAGAACATGTGGATCATAGGTCATTTAACTATTTGCCTTTGCAATAACATTTATTTGTTCAAATATTCTCACGTAGTTTATCTTTTTTAATTTATTAATGTATGTTCTCTCATGTTAGATCTGTGATCAGGGTTGTGCTGCCCTCGCTATGTTAGCCTTGCGAAAACCAGAAAACTGTAAAGTTATCATGGAAGGAGGCGGAGCTTTAGCTGCTCTTCAAGCAATGAAGGTGCATCCTAAAGACGTGGTTGTCCAGGTAGGAATCAACTGAAAACCCCCTCACATAGAAAAAATCTTTTATCCATTGCTATCACTACTATGGTTTGGAAAGGGAGGTTTGGATTTTTATGTAAATTGCACAGTGGCCGTGAATAGCTCTCTCAAGCAGTTGATAATAAAACATGTTTATGCTACAGATTAGGAAGCCAATTGCATCTGACAGTATTACAACATAAACATTATCGAGTATTTTACCCAAAAAATTATGAAAGATGTATTTTGTAAGAGTATTCATTATATATCACTATCAGAACCATCATGTGCTTTATTAAATTTGTCCCAGTGCTTTCATATTTGTTTTATTCAAATCTCCACTTCTTTTTATCACAGAAACAAGCCTGCATGGTGATCAGGAACCTGGTATCTCGCAATCAAGATTTCTCACAGCCAATCTTGGAAATGGGAGCAGAGTCTTTAATTCTTCAAGCCCGTAGCACTCACAAGGACTGCGATGATGTAGCAAAGGCAGCTTTGCGGGACCTTGGTTGTAAAATAGAACTTAGAGAGCTGTGGACTGGTCAGAAAGGCAGTTTGGTGCATTAACTTATTATCTTCATGATTAAAAAAAAATGGTGCAGGTAGCTTATATGGTCATTTATTACACAGTTTTCATGCCATACCCTGTAAAATTAGCAAGTGGTCCAGTATGGTCCATGCTTTCCAATTCATATTTATTATAATATATTGTCTAATGCATCAATGGATCCAGACTTAACTAAGTGCTTGAAATCAGTTACTCCTGGGATAAACCATGTTGATTTCAGGGGGAGTCAAGTTAATTGTATTCTTTGCATGAAGGGATATATCTTAGAATCGCTTACTGCACACAGACACTGACCAGCTTTGCTATCACACTGTTATTTAGACTTGGGCTGGGAAGCATCACATTTCAACTCTAATACTGTTTGCAACAGATGAAATATGACTCCCCTGCAATCAGCATGGTTTAGCCCAGGAGTAACTAATTTCAAGCATTTACTTAAGTCTGGATCCAGTCCAATGCCTTTATTGCAATGTGCACTCTGCATCTCATGCTGTCAGTATTGTTTTACTACTCTACATGCAAAAATGACATTCTTTTACTGGATTCTGTTTTCATAAAGTGTCTTATGTTGTCTTTTCTGTTTTGTCTGTTTCACATTATTAACTATTGTTGATTACATTAATAATATATAAACCAAACTAAAGACCGCAACTAACATAATTGGAAAAGAGAAATATATAGTAAATAGAACATTAACTAATATCGCTATTCTTTTTCTGATCAGGTGAATGAAAATTATTAACTTTCTGGAAGTGTGTCAGTAATAAGTTATTAAAAAAGTCAAACCTGTATTTTAATTCAAGATTTATAAAAGTCGTAGTTTCCTCTGCTCACCAATTTCAAAACCTTGTACAGTAGATAATTAATATGTGGTAAAGTATCATGAAGAAAGATTTCTAAACTATTGACATATTTGTCAAAAGAAAAGAAAGCAATGTATTAAATGCTTTTGTGCAAAGCTTCAAAGAAAAAATATTCTAAGCTATAGTAGCTGGACACTCATTAATTCACCTGACATCAGTTATGTAACTGAATAGGGAGGAGAGCTACAGGATTGGTTTGGGCCATACCACAGAAACTAACCTAAAAATTGTATAAGAAAGCAAATGTTGCAGTTGGATATTGTATCCTCAAGTAGCGCTCTGCATTTACGTTTCAAATCGTGTGTGTGTATATATTTCCAAGGCAGACTGAAACACAGACACCAATAATAATGGAATATTTATTAGAGTTATTAACATTCTGTATTACAGTTAAGCAGTCTAGTTTAATTGAGTTGAAAAAAGTTGGCTTTTTTTTTCCCAAAATAGACCACCTTACATTATAAATAGAACACATACCTATAGGCCCTGATTCAGAGCTGTGCTTCCGTCTATTTTTCATACGGAAGCGCAGCCAATATGTCTACTGCGTATGCCCAGATAGGGAGCGCGCACAGAAAGATGGGTGCAAAAGTACCCATCCGACTGTGTTCGCATCCGACTGGGCTGCGCCTGTGGAATAATATTTAAATGAGAAAAGGGTCGCTTTTCTTATTTAAATACTGCTTCAACTGCGATCTGGTGGCTGCTTAACAAGCCTTACGCTTACACCCTCTCTTAGATGGTGTAAGTGTAGGCACAGCTCACCGGAGCTGAGAAAGAGAAAAAGTCATTAGTAAAAAATAAAAAAAAAGTTAAATCACAAAATTAACCCCTTCCCCCGCCATGCCCTCAGCCAAAACAACTATACTGTAAACATAACATCCACATGCCCCCATATAATGTAAATATATGTAACATATATATAAAAAAATAATGCCAATACCAGTCCCTTTCTTTAAAAAAAAAAAAAAAAAGTACAGTGCCCACATAACAAAATATAGCCACATGTGCCCCTTCAAAATCTAAAGAAATAAAAAACATTTCAGATCCCTGTCCCCTTCTTTAAAAAATTAATATAGTGCCCACATAATTTAAATACGAAAAAATGCCACATGTGCCCATCAAAATAAAAATATAAAAAAAATGCCCATAAAATGCCCCAAAAAGAAATAAAACATACTTACCTGCTCTGATGGGAAAAGAAATAAAACATACTTACCTGCTCTGATGGGGGTCCAGTCTTGTAAGCTTTTAATGCGTGGGGAGGGGTGGACTTGGCAAAATAAACCTATACAGACGACGCAAACTATGTCCCGACATCCCGACGCTAATGACAGGTGTACTGTCATTTGAGTTTATTTATACCCTTTGGGCGCTGCCACAATTATCAAGAGAACAAGAATTCTGACACTGAATATATTTCTTTTTGACATAAAGTTTCTAATCTAGATAGACTTGAACTGATGTATATTTTAAAATTTGGGTTAAAAACACATGAATAAAAATCCAGTAAGCTTTTAATGGGTGACTGAACCAGTATAGAAGTTACAATAGTAATATAGTTAAATAATTATGCACCTATGTTGTTGATGGTGTTACAGATTAAATAACGTTGTGCAGCACAATATGTTCTAAACTATATTATAAATGTTAAAATTCCTTCTAAATACATTTGCAAATAAGTGACAAAATATAGTCAACATTTTATTGCAGTACAGATACATTAACCACTATTGCTGTTACTGTAGTAAATCTCCATTCTTCGGGAAAAAGTCAAACATTTTTACTGTTATATAGTTTTTTTTAGTTAATAAACGTACCAACAACTGACTAGGTGTCCTGTATTCGTTGTGAGCTGACAGATATATAAAGTGAGTGCTTATTAATAGTTTATGCCATATTGATATAGGAAAATTACAACCCCCTCCTCCCACTTCTGTTACCTTTCACCCTATTTCTAATACCCTCTGTTCACCCTTCTCCCATCCCCCCAAAATAACAGCCACATGGGACTACTAACTCCGCCCCTCTTTCTTTATTGGTTAATAAGCATGTCTATCTCGTCGAAAGTCCTGTCTCTCAGCTGTGCTGCCCACGTTTACCCTTTCTTGAATGTGATTGGTTTGCGTGCCTGTCAGTCTTTTTTGCAAGCCAATTCACTGAAATCTGTCACCAGACAACACTAGGTAGGGCGTGTCCTGGGCGGCTCTACAGTCTGTGGTACGGTGGCCTGGAGTACACGGGTTGTTTGTGTTGGAGTGGGTAACTGGGCGCCAGCAAACAGAGGTGAGTATGTCACCTGCTGTCACTAACATCTGCGTACTGGGCGCCTGTCCTCTGGATAATATTATTCCCCGTGTGCCCTTAAACTGTTATAATAATGCCCTGGCAGCTGTCCTAAGTAGCTCTACTGGCAGATTCCATGACATGTGTTTGCTATGCAGAGAACATGGGTGGCATTTCATGCACAGGAATGTGGCACTGTAATCTGCATGCATAGTCATGTTATAACAAATGCACGGTTGCTTTATAGTTTAGAAAGTATCTGATAGCTTGGTATAAGAGACGTTCTGTGTTGTGATAACTGCCTTGCTTTATATAAGGGTGGGTCTGATATGAATCACATGTTGCCTGTTTTCCAGATAAACAGTAAAATTATTTAATCACAGAACTCAGTATTTAAGCATATTAACCCGCATGCTACAATTTTATAATAATCAACCAAACATCATTGATTGATAAGTCACCCATATAGACCATAATCAATATAGATGCATAATCTTCTGAATACAGAATAAAACATACTAATTATACTGGCGTTGGCACACTTTTCTAAAGCATTTTCATAGCAGTATAACCAATATCAACATTTGCACTAATCCTTCTATGAGTTCTACTTGTTAATTATAGTAAATAGTATAGTATTATTATAATAGTCATTTAACCAGGTTTTTTTTATTCACATTTTAATCAGAAAAAGAGTACAAATATTCTATAAATACTAAGTCCTAGCTACACATATACATTTCACGTTTATGTGAATAAAATAGGATGTGTTGTATTAGCAATCTATTTTTCTTTACCTCAGGTTGTGTTTGTGTAGGTGTCATTGAACGTCTGAATTATATAGAGGTTACTCTCTGCGTTTGGATTCTTTTAAATTTGAGACAGATGCTTTTATATGTACTGTGGTTATATAAAGATGTTTTA
>WWET01000766.1:322548-333681 GCA_011038615.1 Limnodynastes dumerilii | reverse complement strand
TTAGGGCTCCATAATATGGACTTGCCTAGTATATTACCATACAAGTAAAAGTTATTGGAATCTCTTTTGATCCAAAATGATCATTATTAGATTTTCAATTCTAACAACACCATGCAGCAGCAATTTTCTAGGTTAATGTTAATTGTATTAAAGTAGCCTACAGATATACATATTTCTAAGGTGCTGTGTGTCTGCTTATTGCATTTCAAAAGGCCAGAGCATTTAGATAGTTATGTCCTTCACAATTTAAACCACTCTAGTCAGAGAAATGTTGTGATTTTATTAGTGGTAAAATTCTATTGTGATAAATATTTGTTTGTGTTTTTTATTTTTTGTATCTCAAATATAGATTTTGTTAATGCAGTAGGTGTTTGTTTCTCTTTCTTGTTTATGTCACAGGCCTGCTATATATACTGCTATATATATACATTGCTTTAGAAGGAATCAAGAATGATATATTAACTAGTGCATATTTAATATAATAATAATAATAATTGATGTGGCATTGCAAAGGTGTATATGACATGACTTTCATTTTAACATGAATGGTTTTTATTTAAGAATTATGATAGATAAGAATCTATAGAAAGCAAAACAAGCCAATGAAGTACAGGGGCCAGATTTACTAAGCTGCGGATTTGGAAAAGGGGATATGGTGCCCTTAGCAACCAATCAGATTCTAGCTTACATTCTCTAGTTTGTAATAGGAAAGTTAGAGCTGAAATCTGATTGGTTGCTATAGACAACATCTCCACTTTTCCAAACCCACAGCCTAGTAAATCTGGCCCTAGGTCTTTAAGATGGGAGTGGAAGCACAGAGAATGCTCCTCCCTAAAGACAGCAATGTCCTTTACACTTTTTAGGGACAGATAGCACTGAAAATACTCTGCATAACTATGGTTTTCATTCTCCAAGGGTGGCTTTATGTTTATTACAAAATGGATTTACTGACTGTTGCAAAAAGGCATGCACAAATCAAGTTATTCATATTCTCTGATCATGAGCATTTCTCATATTTTGGAATGTTTTCTTGAGAAAACACATGAATGTGTTATTGAGAAAACACATGACTCTAATTAATGATTTGCTGTAAAGAAGATTTTAAAAGGTTACTGTGGAAATCCCCAATGAGTGCCCTTAGCAACCAATCAGCTTCTAGCTTACATTCTCTAGTTTGTAATAGGAAAGTTAGAGCTGAAATCTGATTGGTTGCTATAGACAACATCTCCACTTTTCCAAACCCACAGCTTAGTAAATCTGGACCTAGCTCTTTAAGATGGGATACTGTGGAAATCCCCAACGAGTGCAGTTTCACCTGCACAGGGAATGAGATGTTCATACCACGTGCATAACATTCTAATTGAAGCAGTCCCTGTTACTTGTGAGCTTAATAAATAAAAGTTAATAAGCTGTGTGTTCTGATTGTTCACAATTTGCTTCACATAGAATGGCCTTTTCTGTTGTAATTTACGACTGTAGGAAAAAACGCATCCTGTTAAAATAGTTTTCAGCCTTGCCCTCCTGCAGCTTACAATAATGATTATTTTTAGGTGCATTGGGGTAGATCCAGACCTACGTTCCCCTTCCGTTTCAACGTAGCGTATTTACACGATCGTAATTACTATGCACTCCCCTCAGGCGTACGCACTTTTGCTGTTTTACACTCTCTAAACCCTACCTTAACTTTTCCAAGCATAACTCCTGTTGGCCGTAATGGCTGTGCGTACTTACGTGCCTAAGCACGCCCATAATGTACAATTTTAACGCCTCAGCCTGCCTACGAAGCATAATTACATGGTGGCATATGGCTGGCACGCCCCTTCGATCGTAGTTACGGTGTTGATAGTAGTCTGGTACGTACGTTCCGAGCTATGTGCCGTAACATCTGCCGCGCGCATGCTCAGTACATACAAAATTGCGTTTTTATGTCTCTGTCAAGTGTGAATATGCTTGAGAACGTTGTTCTGGATCTGGGCCATTATTTTTAAGTGATAAATATGAGTAAATATAATCATACAAGATTTCTGCAATACGGTTGCAGTCTCTTTTCTGTGAGCTGAGTAAATAAGGCAGGTCAGCCTGCCAAAAAAAGGTGTGTCGTTTCATAGGAAAATATAGCAAAACATATCATCAGTATTGTTGTTTACTTTTTATTTATAATCTCAGTTGTTATTGCTTTTAAACCAGTGCCATAACTTGCAAGGTTTTGTTAATGTTATTTAACAGCTCTTTATGATTTTATGCTCTGCATGTAGTCTAAAACTGTTGCTAGTGATTTACAACATTGGTAACTTCTTGTACGTTAGATTTTCTATAAATGCAAAATTATCAATATTAGGAGGATGTGTTTTGTCCAGTTTGGCAGCCTTAGTATTACGTTTGTAATCCTCAAATGACCCAAATATTTTCTATGATTTGTTGCTTTAGCGTTTTCAGCTGCTAGGAAACACATCGCTGTACAGATCACTTATGGAGGCGATGCATTTTCCAGGACGAAAATTCCATTTGCGAAATACAGAAAGCTGATAGCTCATTTTCCGCTGTCTCTATTTAGAAAATATTATTGACTAAATACTTTTACTAATTAATGAGTTAGTGTGCTGAATTTATTTTTCGGCATACTTACCCATTCATTAATTTGGAAGCCGCAGACCTGTTGGACCGTACAGGGGAGTCTATGGGGAGTCTTAGGGTTAAGCTGTGTGGAAGGGAGTCTTTGGGTCAGGCTGCAGGGTGCGGAGTCTAAGGGTTAGGCTGTTGGGAAGAGAATCTGAAGGTCAGGCTGTGGTGAAGGGAGTCTTAAGGTTAGGCTGCAAGAAAGGGAGTTTTAGGGTCAGCCTGTGGGGAGGTATGGTATACACATAAAATGGAAGTTGCTCAGATCAATTTATAAGTAAATGCATACAGGTACATAAAAGGCAGGTGTTATCTGCTAGCAACAGAAACAACGGAAAGAAAATGCCCCAGCCACACTGCCATTAACCGGTAACAGACTATACCATCTATCTAAAATAAAATGCAGAAGTGTCTGTTATACATATTTGCAAATATATTATAAGCAGGGAGGTATGGGTTAGGGTAATGGAAGGGTAGAATTAGGGTAAGGATTAGGATAAGAGTTCGGTTTACATAAATACTTACCTTTTGCCACTACATCTTCGTCCTTGGGATGATTGATTGCTTCTCCTCGGCAAGTAAGAAGCAGTCGATTTGAGAGCCAGTTCAGAATGTCTCTTTATAAAACGTCTCTATCGAAAAAGGGCCATTCTACTGGGGCTTATCCAGAGTTAGAAGTAATTGCACAAAAAGATGCACAGCTGCATTTGGACCAACCATGTTGCAATGTGAAAATATTATTTATTTTATGTAGGAAAAATACTGACTGATTAATGTACACAGTTACTACTGCATTGGAAGATAGGCAGGAGAACCTCACTCTAACATAGGTCCAAATACAGTAGGCAGATTGTAAACCAGGCCCAATCACCACGCTGTGCTAAAACATTTATCCTGCTTCAACTCAATTTGTATTCATATTAATAAAGAAAGATTATTGTTTGATATCATTTTTGAGGAGCAAGGTTGGAGCTCCTGTGGATTTGAATCTAGCCTCTCTTTGGTAGTGTGGTATTACAATGTAATTATCTATTCATGTCTACATCCTAGTGTAGTAAACTTTTACTTTGAGGTTATTTGAACATGGTGAAGTCCCCATAGAATCTCTATACACATGAGAAATTACACCTTGTATTCCTTTGATAACTTCACAACTAGGACATTGGATTTAGCAGATCTAAATAAGTTAACTACAGCTGGCAATATTCCTGCATTCATGTTTTCATTCCTTCCCCTTCCTTTTCCTTTTTCTCAACCTGATACTAATCTGGACAAGGATCTAGGATTTATCACTATAAAGAAGTATCATTTGCAACTGTAATATGGACATTAGGCCTGATCCAGACTTAATAACAGCAGCTGATTAACGCATGCTACATGTGTACTGCGCAGAGCTGTAACTAGTCATTTTAGTGCTAGGGGCAATCAGGAACAATGGCGTCTCCAACCTTGAATTAATAACCAGTTTAACCTTAAAATTGGTTATTAAACTTAAAACTTACTGGCGCCGCACTTTGACTTTACGCCCTGTGTGACCGCCCTTATTGCTCACCCCTAATTACGGCCCTGGCATTGCACATGCACGCAGCAGATGTTACGTGTCATAACTCTGATCTTACATAACTCCGTATGAAAGGGCATGACATCCCTACGCAAGCCAGTTATACGCATTGTGGGAGGAGGGACGCATTTAAATTGCACAGTACGGGCCGGGTTAGGCACTTGCATACGACCAGAGATGCGCAAGGAAAAGTTAAGGTAGGGTTCTGAACACGTAAATCTGCTAAGTTACGTGCGTGTTACGGGGGTGCATTGTACTTAGCAGTGCGTAACTCGGGCACGCTTGCATACGTAAAATGACCTTAAGTCTGAATCGGGCCCATTATTATTGTTTAATGTCAATCTACATGGGGAAATGTGAATCCCATACAAACTTCATATCCATGACATGAGTTACACAATGTGGCTAATGCGCCTCTCCTTTCTTATGGCTCTCCTCCAAATTCATGTGTTTCTCATTACTATTGTTCTGTTAGTCATATATTTCCATACTTCAACTGTTACTTTGGAACATTTTCTGTTTTATTTTCGTATATGTGTAATATTGTGTTGAACAATATGCAAATAAATACGTAAGCAAAAAAATGGTCCTGCTTATTAAAAACACTGCAACATAGTGGTAAGTGGTGTCAGCAGGTAATGAAAGCTAGTAATTAGTTCCTGATAATAAAAAACTGCCCATCAAAACATAGCAATAACCAGGGCTGCCAAGAGGAGTTCTGGGCCCCAGCAATTTCTTGCCCTCCTCTTCCCATTGTTGTATAATGCAGATACCTTCGTAGACATCCTCCCCTTCTTGTATGTCTCCAGATATCCTTTCAGACCACCCCCTTCCTCTCTTGTATGTTTCCAGCAATCCTTTCTCCTAGTCATCGGTCATTCCTAATTAATCCTTTTATCTAATTTGTCTGTGTCTGTGCTGTGGCTGCACTCTTGGACAGCAGCTCTCAAGCTGGTCTGCACCCCCTTACTGATGCCTCAGGGCCCAGGCTCAGGTAATTAATACCCTCTTCCATGCCCGGCTACTGCTGAGGGGGTCCCCAAAAACATGAGTGTATCAGGCCTCAAGATTTCTGTTGCCGTGTCTTCCTTTTCCCTATCGGCCCCTAGCTGTAAGCTGATAGTTGTTGTTGGGAAACAATTTACTTGAAGACTGGAAAATATTAACCTTTGTGTTTATAATCCTCTTTAATCATCTTTTCTTTATCAGTAGGTAAAAACATTTTTCTTCAATTGGATAATAATCGTGGTATGGAGAATGGTATAAAAGAAAGCACAGTGGGTTTGAGCAAGAATGGCGCACACACTGTACTGCCTTCTGCTGTGGTGTCTGAGGTAAGGGATGAACATGACATAAAGGAATGTGTTTGTGTAGTGTAAAATCCCACAGTGAATATGTTGTTAGTACTTAAATGATTTTAGGTTTAGTATTAGTTGCTTATTCTATGGTTAATCAAAAGATCGTTTCACCTGAAATCTTACCAGTGTGTAATGCCCAAAGATCTCCTAATAGACGCAGCACACGCTGATATCTTTCTATTGTTGATCTGGGATATTAAGAGCTCCAAAAGATCAAATTAAAAGATCACAGACGGTTTCAAAAGATTCTTGAGCATCTTTGGACAGTACACGCTGGTAAGATATCTGGTGAAACGGTCTGTTGATTGTGTGATTAGAAAGAACTGCTAAAAAGCCTATTGTCTACTCTGCTTAACTGTTTCCAAAATGTTTATTATTAATAATAATAATAATAACCACCCCTCTTGCCTCTCTGATATTTACAAATTGCTTTTAACTAATACATATCTTATTTCTTCCCTGTATTGTTTATTTCTACTTTACTACCAAGTTTGTACTGTAGACTCTTTAATAAATTGGAGTAAAGGCTTTTTGCAGTAAAGTATTTAAATCATCTATGCTCCTTTAGAGCAGACACTTCAGAGCTCCTGCATGCAATCTGCTGTGAAACTTGTAATAATCTTACTGTGGTTGCAACAACCACATTTTTTTATATGTAGTATGATAAATTACTGACTGTCTTGCTGCTCCAAATATACACACACATAGCTTTGCCCATTAAAATTTGTAAACAACAAAAAAGAAATATTGCATTAATGTCAAAGGTATATACACTATTGCCTTGCAAAATATTCCTTTAAGCACCTTAGATGAAATATTAGTGATTGGTCCATGCAGTCATTTTTCATTAGAATTCTCCATTGCTCTAAAAACCTTTGACAAAAACAAAAATATGGTGGTAGTAGTTGAATAAAAGGATCAGACTCAGTCAGAATGTATTCAATGTCTAAAATTTATATATATAATTTATATATATTCCTGACAATAAAAATGAAAGGAATGTCAAGACCTTAGAAACTGTGCTTAATTAACTGATGAGTGGTGTAGATAAAATGTACTCCGAACTGATAAGGGTGTGGATCCACGCTTAGAACGGCCCTATTTCGATAGGGCCATTCTCCCCCAGCCAGTTCCGAACTTGCTGGGATATCGATTGCTTATGTCTCGCTGAGGCAAAGCAATCAATCCCCGGAGCCCCCAACACGCTGCTCCGATAGTAGTGGAAAACACTACCCCAACCCTTCCCCTAAATCTAACCCTAATCTTCCCTTCCCCGCAGCCTTACCCCAACCCTCTCTTCTGCATAGCAGAAAAAAAAACTTAAATTAAAATGTCTCCTATTTAAAATAGAGAAAGCCAAAAAGGAACTTTTGGCAGTTTCTATTTCTAAGACCATTGAACCGGGGACTCTGGATCGATAAAATATAGGATATTCTGAAGAAATGGTGGTTATTGTATGCTATTGTAACACATTGTTTGCTTTCTCAGGGAAATAAAAATGACAAAGGAGTTCTTAATTCTTTGTTGTCCGGAGCTCTGGCTGGAGCTGTGGCCAAAACAGCAGTTGCACCCCTGGATAGAACCAAAATAATTTTTCAAGGTAATTCACACCTTAACCCTTGGCAAGCAGAATAATGTCAATTGTGCAGAATTACTAAACCAGTTGGAATGCTCAATTAGTCATTGATCTGTGTCTAAAAAATGTCTCTTCCATTGCAGTTTTTCAATTAAAGAGGTGGCATTTCTGGTAGGAAAGGTGTTAACAAATGGACTACTATACCATTAATAGAGCTTTCTTTTATCTCTTATCCAGTGTCCTCAAACAGATTTTCTGCCAAGGTAAGACCAGAAATATGTGGCTTATACTTAACATTCAGTCTGCCTTTTTAAACCTTTTGAAACATCTAAACGTTTTTTCCTGTACATTTTGCTTAATTGCCAAAAGAGATCTAGGGGTGTGGGTTGCCACTGAGAACGTCCCTTTTTCAAAAGGGTCAAATTCTCTGGCTATGAAATCAGTTGCTTCTGCCTTGTAGAAAAGCAGCATTTGATCAACCAAAGAAAGAAGATGCAGCGCCGAATGGTGAGTATTAATGTATCCCCAATCCTTACCCTAATCCTTATCCTAACCCTCCCCTTCCATTACCATAACGCTCTTCTACCATTAGCCTAACCCAAAGTCTCCCCTCCCTGCAGCCTAACCCAAAGACCCCCTTCTCCGCAGCCTGACCCTAAAACTCCCATCCCTGCAGCCTAACCCTATTACTCCCCATAGACTCCTAATCCTAAAACTCCCTATAGACTCCCCTGTAATACTCACCTGTCCGGCATGTCTGTCACGGGTCTTCGTTGGTGGTTTCCAAATGATTGGGTAAGTATGCCGATCGGTATACTTACCCATTTCATTTGGCTGTAAAGCAACTTTATCCCATATATATTTATATGGGATTTGTAATTTATTTCCTCATTAGCTGTAAGTCATAAATATAATTCTCCACTAGCATAAATAACAGCACGATAGGACATATATATGAAGATAATACTCTCAAATCCTTTGCACAGATAGTGGAGGAAAACGGTGTTCCTAATAATTTTTTCTTCCATTCCCTGCAGTTAAGACATGCACTATCTGTGCAATTTGGGTCCCCTACTCGCATCACTATTATAACATCTCAAATTAAAAAACTCTGCATATGCTGGGGCAGAGAAAACTTATCTCGTATCTATATATGCTTTTACTATCACGATCACAGGAGGTGGAGTTACAGGGCCGTATTCAGAGATTTCCGATTTGTGCTACTGCACATGTGCAGTCATTTTCTAACGTCATCTACGTTTCATGTTGTAACGTAGATTGCGTATAGATTACGATGATGAAGAATGGAGTGATCTGTTAGCCAGTTGAGATAAATGCTCCACATCCTATCGCTTTCAGCAAATACAGCTATATTTATTTCACCAATGTTATCTGTATCCCCAACTCCTTTGTGAATTTGGTCCTAATATAGCCAGTAATTGTCTGTAGTGTGGGTTAGCTGAATGTTCTTTTTGGCATTTACTATGGAAATGTTCAGAGATCCAAAAATGCTGAAGGGGTGTTAGGGAATGTATAGTTAGGACTGGAATACAGTACCCTGTTGGCTCACCTAAGGACTATCTCTTCGGCTGCAAGTAAAAAATATAGTTGGCCGAGATTTACTTCAATATGTAAACCGCCTTTGCTTAATCGCTAGCGTGTGCGTTGCTAGGACCTGGATAGGGAGCAGTACACCAGATTTGATGGATTGGGTACGCTTAGCGGATTCCATTCTGGCGCACAAGAGATTAGTTTTGGATAAGCGCAATGCCAAGGACCAAGTATGACATGTATGGGGTAGATGACATGAGTCTGAATTTATAAATGGCATGTTGGCAGCCCATAATGAATAGAATAAGAAGAATAACTTTTATTGGTTGTTACATACACTTGCAATACGAACTGACATACACTTGTGAAGTGAAATAAAATAAAACGTTTATTGAACAGACTGACTTGGCAAGTTAAAGTAGTTTGTAGAAGTTATGTTAAGGGTTTAAATGTATTGAAAAAAGTTAAACAGATCATATTGTACACAACGCAGTGAAAATGTTTAACAAATTGTTGTAATATGATTGTAATAACTGTGAAATAGAGATATGCTTGTTATATTTGTCATCCAAACACACTGTATATGATATAGGCTATATGTATATTGTTCTTGCTAGGTCATTCACCTTTGCTTCTTTGTATTATGCATTGTAACTTTGGCATCATATACTGTAAAATGCCATACGATATATTGTTTGTTTGATAACAATAAAAAACTTTCACTATAAAGCATTAAAAAAAAATGTTGCCCTGTTGATCAGAGTACTAACTGTCAGTGGTACTAGTACCACTAGTAGAGAACCCATTATCTAGGACAAAGGATGAAAGTAATCTTATGATGGGTCTTGCTGAAAGTGGATTCTTTTGTCTAGGGTGATGATATTTAGTCAGTGTATTGAACACTTTTGTAATAATGGGTGCATTTTGTGCTTCCAACCTATTGCTTTTATTAACCAAGTAACAATTGCAGGACTTGAAATTGTCCACTTAAATTTCATCGTTTGTCTAGAGAAGAACAGCTTTTTTTTTTCTCCTTCCAGGAAGCCTACAGATTAATCTACCGCACCTACCTCAATGATGGATTCCTGAGTCTATGGAGAGGCAATTCTGCCACCATGGTGCGAGTGATCCCCTATGCTGCAATACAGTTTTGTGCTCACGAACAGTACAAAAAACGACTTGGCAGCTATTATGGCTTCCAAGGAAAGTAAGTATTCCACGCCACTTTTAATTCCTTTAATTGCTATCTAGCTGCGTTTGCTACACTTATTATTAAACAGTGTGTCCTTGTGTTTCTTTGTGCTTTGAGGAGCATGTCTTTGCTAAGCATACCACTGAACAACCAGGACTCTGTACTATTTTTATATAGTTCCCTATTCATGCTGGCATGTTACTTGCAAGATTCATTCTAGGCTCCTTGGACGCTGTGTTCTATCTGAACTAGCTCTTATTTTTGTTTCTTATATTTAAGAATGCGTCTATATAAGTATTCTTTTCTGTGTCAGATGATTGCCTTATCTACATATCTTAATCCAAATTAATTTCTTGATAACTCTGGAATGGAACCTCTGTGTTTCTACATTGGAAAGGTTTTGATTACAGTATACATGATTATTATTTTTTTTAACATTTTTAAATTGTAGGTCAAGAACACCTTATACGTAGACTATTATCTGAGGTGTTATACCCATAAACGGTTGATTGGACATTTTAGAACCCAGTGCTTAGTCCATTATCACTACTGACAAATAGCACGTTAATATTGAGCCTCTGCACATATTCTATTTTATCATGCTGCTATTCTGGGAAGAAACATGATTTTCCCAGTACTGGCAGTCTGTGTGACCCTACTAAGAGCAGTGCACAGTGAGGCAATTCACTGCTCATGCTATTTATTACTATAGTTTTTTAGCACAGGGTGTGGGTGGGTATCCTAGGAGCTATGATGCCTGATATCTTGCTTATTATGCTGTTTGGTATAGTAATGGAAGATTTATCTTTTCAGGACACAGGCATTTAACACATTGAACTAGTTTCTCTCCGCACTTAATTTTGAACAATAGGATTCCGTTTTTTTTATATATATTAAACCAGGGTTGTTCTTAGTTCTTTAATTATACCGCTTTCTCATCACTACCCTTGAAAAACCCAGGATTTTCAACCCGGGTGTTTCCCAGGCGAATTGCCGTGTCAGAAAAACAAAGCCGCGTTTTAAGTCCACAAAAACCCAGGCAATACCTGTGTCTGACCGTTTGGGTCTGCTCTTGCGAGCAGCTTTAAAAGCTAAAATCTTCACTACGTGGCATGCTGATGCTTGTAGTGCTACTGTCATCCGCCCTGTGCCCAACACAACATGTTATTGTTTCCCTTACATATATAATAAAAAATAGGGCCTGCCCTTTACATAAAAAAAAATATTTCCATTAAATGCATTAAAATTATTAATAAAAAAAAATATATAATACATTATT